>JAPJBO010001099.1:0-68931 GCA_030068145.1 Diplonema papillatum | reverse complement strand
GGTTTGCTTTGGTTCGCTGCTGATATGCTGCTTGGCTCTGCGTGTTGTGTGCAGTGATGGTTGTTTTTCCTTGGTTTTGTTGTGGCTTCGTCCTTCGCTCGCCCTCCCTTTCCGGTGCGGTGTTCTGACGTCTTTTGGTAACCCTGGCGTGCCAGGTTTGCCTGTTGAGTCGGTCTTCCGTGTCGGTCGGGGGGGGTTTGCTTTCGCTTCGGGACTTTCCTGTTGTTGTCGGGCGCGTGGCGCTGTTTCGCTGCCGCTGCCCGTCCTGCTGCCTTCGCTCTTGTGGGTTGTTGTTGAGCGTGGTGCGTGTAGCACTGAAACGGGGGGTTAATACGTTGTCTGTTGTTTTGGCAGGACTCGGCTTCTCTTGCGTGCTTGGGGGGGGGGCGTTGTTATTGGTTCTGGTTTTGTGGGACAAGGTAAGGGAAAGGTATTTCTTTTTCGGCAGTTGGTGGGGGGTATTTTTTGGACTTGTTGTGCGGCTCTCCCTTCCGGGCGGTGTTCTGACTTCTGTTGGTAAACCCTGGCGTGCCAGGGTTTGCCTGTTGAGTCGGTCCTCCGCTTCGGTCGGGGGGGGCTGGTTTGGTTGCTGCTTGTCTCTGTTTCGCTTTGCGGCGCTGTTGCGTGGTGCGGTCCGTTGGGCGCTTCGCCTGCCTCTACTTTGTTCTTCCTTCCGGGGCCTTTGAGCTTGCTGCTTGTCTCTGTTTCGCTTTGCGGCGCTGTTGCGTGGTGCGGTCCGTTGGCCTGGTCGCTTCCGGCAGCGTCAGAAACACTGGGCTGGTGTTTCCGACGCTGTTCTATCCCGTGCTCATTGTCCGCTCTCGGCCCGGAGGGTTGTCTTTTTTTTGTTTTGGTTGCTAATGCACTGTTCTTGTGTTGCAGCTACCTGTCTGCCTCAGTGACCGCTCCAGTGCTCACTCTGCGTGGTGCGGTCCGTTGGCCAGGTCGTCTCCGGCAGTCGGAAACACCGGGCTGGTGTTTCTGACGCTGTTCTATCCCGTGCTCATTGTCCGCTCTCGGCCCGGAGGGTTGTCTTTTTTTGTTTTGGTTGCTAATGCACTGTTCTTGTGTTGCAGCTACCTATCTGCCTCAGTGACCGCTCCAGTGCTCACTCCACCCTTTTGGACCTTCCTATGGTCAGGTGGGTGTGCTGTCGGTGCACCGAGTCTACCCTTCGTTGGTAGTCGTGTTCGGTCGCGGCGCTGTTGCGCTGCTGCGGTGGTACTTTTGTTTGCCTTCTTTTTTTCCCCTCTCTTTTCTTATTGTTCTCAGGTGCTGTTCGGTCCGGTGACCGGCTGCGTCCGTGTCGGCGTGCGGGCTTCGGCTGTTCGTCGGCGCCTGCGTCTCCGTTGTCGTGCTGCCGGTTTACTGCTGCCGCCTTGCGGCGGTTGGTCGGTGGCCGTGGGGACTGTGTAGTGCCGGGTGTGTGCGTCTGGTGTTGGACTGCGCCGTCAGCGTACTGATTCGCGCTTCGCACTCAGCAGCCCTGTTGCGCCTGCACCGGCGGTCGGGTGAGGTTGCTTTGCACGGATGTGCCGGGTGTGTTGCCGCCTCAGTCTTCCGACCCGGCCCGAACTATGCCCATCCTTCGGCATCCTCGGAGCTTGATCCCTCGAGGTCGAAGGTGTTGTCGACGCCATTGGTTGCTGCTGCCGCCATGTTGCCGTCGAGTTCCGGTGTGCCGGGCTCAGGTGGGTCTTCGTAGACCTCGTACTTCGGCACAAGCCCCACGGCCTGAAGGTACGCGAGGGCTGCTTCAGGGAGCTCGAAGAGCAGCGGCCAAAGCAGCTTGTGCCTTTCCCTGGGTGTCGGCTTTTCCCTTGGTGTGTCCGGGATGGCCTTGTGGACCCGTCTCCACATGGTCGCTCTCTCGTCGCCCCCGATTCTGCATTCCAGGAAAAGGTGTGTTAGGGGGCAGATCGGCGTGGCGTCGCAAAGCTGGCATGGGCGGGTTGCTTGCCTCTCTTCTGCTGCGAGATCCATCCAGTCGTCCCGGTAGCAGTTCCTGAGGAGTTGGTGGTGTCCCGTGCGAAGCTGGCGGATCTCGCGCTCGGCTCGCCTCGTCAGGTGTGCCGTTTTTGGGACCTTCCGTCCTCGGACCAACTGCGTGTACGGCAGCGGCCCGCCCGGTTGGTACGGGGATTCCCGCATTGAAGCCGCGTGTAGTGCCTCCCAGGCGTGCTCGCGGTACCGGGCCTTCGCGGTTCCTACCGTCATCGGCGGCTGCGTTTCTTCTCCGGTCTGCGAGACGCCCTGCTTCGCTAGCCCGTCCGCCTCTTCGTTCCCTGCTAGTCCGCAGTGGCCGTAGACGAACTGGAGTACTGGTGTATACCCCTTCGCAACCAGTTTCTCGAGCGCCTGCCAGATTCGGACGTTGTCCCGTTCTTGCTGTTTGTGCGGACCTTGGGACAGCACGTTCAGAAGGGAGCTGGAGTCGCTGAGCACCCAGATGTGTCTGCTGGTAGGCTCTCCTTCGAGTACCTCCCTCTTTCCCAGTTTCAGCTCCAGCGATTCCAGCGCAATTTTCATCGCCACTTGCTCCGCGCGGTAGCTGGTTGCCCACTTACCGGCCTGACGGCTTAGGCGGGTCCCTTTCATCGGCGTCGCGTCTCTCCAGCTTTCTTCTCGGCGGTAGTACACCACGAGACCTGCGCCACCCCACCTCGTGACCTCGTCGGTTGTTACGGTTGTACCGTGGAGCAGCTGGTACTGTGCGTGTCTTCTCTTCAGCGCCGCAACCGATCCGTCCGTCCAGACGATGTATGTCGGGGATGGCAATCCGTCGAGGACTGCCTCTGCCTTTCTCCGGTTTTCCTCGGCGCTTTTCGACTTCTTTGGAAGTGAAGCGCAGATGTGGAGCTCTGGTGGCGGCTTCCAAGGTGGGAAGGGATTTGGTGCGTGCTTCTCCCGCCGTGGCTTCGATGTTCGCGCCGTCTTCTTGAGGATGAGGAAGGACTGCGGGAGGGTGTCGTTGGTTCGTCGCGGATGCAGCACGTCCTTCCACATGGTCTTCGTGGCCATCTTTTCCGCCAGCGCGCCTGTCCTGAGGTCGGTTATCGACCTGATTGGCAGCATTCGTGCCTCGGTGAGGACAGCTTCCGTCAACGTCGTCTTCTTGCAGCCAACCACGGCGCAGAGTGCGGTTCGATGCAGGCACTCTATCCTGTCCACGTCCTTCTTCGATGCATAACGGATGTAGACTGCCATGCCGTAGGTTAAGACCGGCAGGGCGTATGCCATGTAGAGGGCTCTGAGCACTTCGGTCTTGTGGCCCCACTTCGTCCCGGATACCAGCTGTACCAGATTTACCCTCCGCCCAGCGCTCTGCAGTATGCGATCTATGTGAGCTGTGAAGTTCAGTCTGTCGTCGATCGTCAGCCCCAGGAGTGTTACCTTGTCCTTCCACTGAAGGTCTGTGAACTCGGGTTGGGCCTGATTCGATGATATGCTCTCGTCAGTCTGTCATCGTCAGCGGTGTTACCTTGTCCTTCCACTGAAGGTCTGACACCACCGTGAACTCTATGGGGTTTTGGGCCGTCTCCCCGATTCGATGGATATTTCGTCTCCATTGCGGTTGCGTTGTCGTTGGCACTCCGCCGATTGACACTATCCTCTTCTTGTTGTGTGGGCTGGATGGATCGATGTAGCGGAGCGCCCCATCTTGCTCGTGTGCCTTCCTGCCGAATTCGGTTGGTGCCTCAGTGACTTTTTGGTGCGAGTTCGGGAAGGTGATCAGAGGTGGGTGGACCCTCCTTCGCATGTTCGCGGGTCGGTTGCCAGACTTGTCGATCGGGCGGAATTGAACAGCCTCCGTCTTCTTGTACGCCAGGTCCATCTTCGCCTCGGAGGCCCAGGTTGAGAGTGCGTTTACCACTCGTTGGACTGTTTCTTTGAACCCTGCCGCCGAGCGACCAGCCACTACTACCCCCACGTCGTCGGCGAATAGAGATGGGGTCACGCTATTTGGATTGGTGCGTGTTGGTTTCGGCATCGTGGACAGCTTTTCGCCGAGGTCGTCGATGTACAAGAGGAATAACACTGGTCCGAGCACAGTTCCCTGGGGGACTCCACTTTCGAGTGTCACCTCTTCGCCGTATTTTCCCTCTACCCGGAACTTTGCCTTCCTGTCCTGCAAGAAGGCCTCGACCCACCTCACTATCTTCGGCGGAATGCCGCGACGCTTCATGATCGCGATGAGTCTGTCGTGATCTACCGTGTCGAATGCCTTTGCGAGGTCGAACACGAGTAGGCAAGTGTGGCATTCGTCCCGGAGGCTGCGGTCAACGGTCGTCACGGTCTTGAACAGCTGTTCTTCTGTCCCCCTTCCTTTCCGGAAGCCACCTTGGCACTCCGTGAATGGTCGGACGTGAGGGTAGCTGTCTCCTTCGATGATGAAATCGAGCCTTTCCCTGATCACCGTTTCCATGATCTTTGCCGCGACGCTCGTCAGCGAGATTGGGCGGTATCCTGCTGGTTCGGACTTGTCTTTTCCCGGCTTCGGAAGGGGTATGGCATGAGCCTCTTTCCACGGCTTTGGGATCGTCGCGTTGTCCCACGACGCGTTGATTACCTTCAGTAGTGCCTGGAGGGTGCCCTTCTCCATCGCTTTGTAAACTTGGGGGCAGAGGCCTTCCGGGTCGGTTGATGCCTTCGCTTTGAGCTTCTCGACTGCTCTCTCTATTTCGGCTAGAGTGATCGGGCCTTCGGCTTCGTTGTTCGCGGTTTCCTGGCGTTTTCCGGATGGTGTCGCAGGCTCCGTCGTCGGTGTTGAACCCGTCTTCTTCTTGCAGACTTCGGTGTTATGCTGGGTTTTATTTGTGGTTTCCTGGCGTTCATCGGACGGTGTCGCCGGCTTTGTTGTCGGTGTTGGTTCCGTCTTCTTCTTGCAGACGTTGGCGTAATATTTGGCGAGGAGGGTTGCCTTCTCGGCCGGGTCGGTGGTGGTCCGCTCTCCTGACCGGAGGGGAGGGAGTGTGCTACTCGTCTTCTTCCCGTCGATTTCGCGGACCGTCCGGAACAGTAGCCCTAGGTCTGTTCCGCGGTTCACTTTGTCGACGATTCCGCCCCAGTAGATCGTCTTGGCGTGTAGCGCCGCTTCCGCGAATCTCGCCCTCGCTTCTTCGTACGCGGTCTTTGCGTGCTCCGTTTTCTGCTGCTGGAACGACCGGAATGCGGCGTCTTTGCTCCGAGACAGAGGTGTCAATGTCTTGTCCCACCACGGCCTCGGGGGCAGCTTCCCAGTTGACTTGGGGATGTGCTCGCGGATCGCGTCTCGGATGTGGCCTGTTAACGTGGCCGCTAGCTCGTGGGGGTCGGTTGTTTCGTCCTCCGGGGATGCGGCACACGTGTTTTCGAGATGTTCTGTGAACTTCTTCCAGTCTGCTCGACCCCAGGCGATTCCGGCTCTTGGTGTTTCCTTTCTGTGCCTGTATCCGCGTGGGATGTCGAACATGAGAGTTCGATGGTCAGCGCCCCATGCTTCCTCCGTTCTCCAGTTCAGGATGGTGTGTGGGAGGCCAGCTGCGATCGTTACGTCGGGGGAGGTGTTTGATGCGTCCCGCGTCGGCGTCGTCGGTTCGTTCCACACGGTTGCCGCGTTGCTGGAGAGCCATGCGTGGAGCTTCGTGCCTGCTTGGTTTGCGACCCTGCTGGGGCACCATGATGGGTGGCGTGTGTTGAGGTCCCCGCATATGATGGTTCTCTCATTCATGGCTAGCGGATCCATCTTCAGGTCTTTCCCGTCTTCCGGCGGGCGGTACACGTTGTAGATGCGGACGCTTGGGAGGCCTACGCGGTCTATTTCGATACCTAAGCACTCCATGAGTGTGTCTTCGCCAAAGTCCAGTTCCGGAAGTATTCGGCTGATCAACGAGCTCCGTACCAGGATGACGAGTCCTCCACCCCTCTTCCCCGAATTTTTCCTGTCGCGCCGGTAGGCGACGTATCCGGCGACGTTCGGTGTGGGCTTCGTGCTCGTCAGCCATGTTTCCTGTAGGAGTACTATGTCGGGTGCGTGGGCTCGAATGCCTCTCGTCACTTCTTCGATTGAATACGGCCCTTGCTTCGCCCACCACGACCTGATGTTGCTCGACGCGATTTTGATCAGTGCGTCGAAGATGGCCGGCGGTCTAGGCTCAGTTTGTTTGGGGGCGGGGAGGTTGCGACGCCTTTGGCCCCTCCGGGCGCCGCGACGGGGAGTTTCGTCCGTCCCCCGGCTGGGCTTCGGTCCCCTGCGGCTCGTCCCCGGCCATTAGATCGGTTGACTCTTGGCTGATGATTGGAACGTGAGTCGGGGTGGCTGGGTCCCGTATTATCGGCAAGGGTGTCGGGGGGCTCGCCGGTGCGGGAAGACTGTTCCGCCGCCGCGTCCTCTTCTCTGCAGACTCCCGCTTCTGGAGAATCGCCTGGGTGGAGTGGGCTTTTGCCCTCTCGTCGACTCGCGTCGTCGTTGGCAGCGCCTTCCTCGGTACCCCCTCCAGCACCTTGTCTTCTCGTCTGCGCTCCCGATCCCGCATTGCGATACAGAACATAGCCCTTTCCGCCTCTTTGCTGATTGGCCTGCGGAAGATGGAGTCTGTGCAGACGACGAGTTGTCCGTTGTTGGGCGGTGAGTTGCCCCCGTCGTTGTTGATTGACGGGGGGTTCGTCTGAGCGGGTTCGGCTTGGGTTGTGCTTTCGGACGGGGGTTCGAACGGGAACCCCACGGTCCGCGTAGGAAGTAGAGGTGGTTGGTGGGGGTGCGCGAGGCTGTGGCCTGCCGTGCCGGGCGCGTCTGTGTCCTGATGCCAGCTTGCGCGTCGCGTGGTTAGTTGCGGTGCTGCGTCGTTGGTGCATGTCGGGGTGTCGCGTGAGGCTGGTGAAATTATGGTTGTTGTTGATGCGCGGAGTGCTGTGCTGTTGGTTCGTGGGGTCGGTTCCGCCTTCGCGTTGTGAGTAGTTGGTGGCTTTGGTTCCTGGTTGGCTCGTGCCAGCACGTCTAGCAGCGCTGGCAGGGCGTTGACCAGGGCCTCTTGGAGTGTTTGTGCGGAGAGGGGTTGGCTCGTGGCTGGGCTGGTATGCGAAGCCGAGGTGGGGGGAGGTCGGGGTGGGGTGGTCCCTTCGTTTTCAGGTACTTGTGGGCTGCCTCCTTCTCGTCCCGCCTCGTCGTCGTCGGCCGCGCCAACCAGCTCCCCCCCAGCGAACGGGGCGCCCTCGTCGAACTCGTCGATCTCCGGGCGGTCTGCGTCGAGTGCTCCGGCGATCTCCCACACCGTTGCGGCTTTGTTGCCGTGCCTCGCTTGGAACTGCTGGAAGCTGAGGCGGTCGTTGTCCTTCGGGCGTGACGGGTCGTGCCTTCGGTGTGTCTCGGCGCTTCTCAGTTCGTTGGAGAGGCGGGGGCAGCGGTTCGGTCCGGTTGGCTCAAGCGGTAGCCTCTTCGTTCGACGGATGGTCAGTCGGATGCCGTCGTGGGTCGTGTGGTTGTATTTCCCGGGTAGAACCTCTGACTTGACCGCCCATTCGATGTGCCTCCCGTTTTTTGCGGTCTTGAAAAGTGGTTGGGCGGTCCAACCCAGGCTGTCAAGCTTGGCGCGGAGGTGGTGTGCGTTCGTACCGCATGGGACGCCGGATACCAGGAAATAGCCGACTTCCGGGGGGGCTTCGGGGAGTTGTGCCCGTAGCTGCTTTGCTTGTTCCCGACGCACCCGGATACCCAACGTCCCCCGGCAGTACGTTAGCCCCAGCTGCCAGTCGGAGATTCGGGACGCGATTTCGTGGGCCTCGTGGAGCGCCGTCCCCTCGTTGAGCATGATGTTTACGTATGGGGACGGGGTGTCGTCGTCGTGCTCGGTGCGTTCGATGAAGCCCCCGTGCCCGCTGCAGCGCAAGACCTCTTCCTCGTTCGCTTGTGGTGTCGAGAACTCCATGCGTAGTTCCCGGTGCAGTTCCCCTTTTGTGAACGAGGTCTCCGCACTGTCGTTCCAACAGGAGTTGATGATGTTCCTGTTTACTGTGCGGTGGAGGCAGCTTTGCGCCCACGAGTAAGGCTGTCGGGTGACTTCTTCCCAGCTGCCGCTGGTTTCCGTCCACGGAAGCACGTACCTGAAACGAGTTTCTGGCCACTCCCAGCCTCCGTATAGCTTGTGCCCGCCTTGCTCGTCTCTGTTGTTGGCCTCTGGTTGCTGGTTCCTTTCGGGCGTTGGCCGCTGCGTGGTCCGCTTGTCGTCGACGTTCGTGCTTCCGCGGCCACTTGTGTTCGCGTGGTGGCCCGCTCTGGGGTCGCCTCCGCCAGCGTGACCTCGTCCGCCTCGTCCTCCCGCGCCCGCCGCGCTGTGCGTCGCGTGTGCTGCGCCTGGCCGTACAACACGGACGTGGACCTTGCCCCTGCCGCCGCCGCCGCCGCCATGCATGCGCGCGCACACCGCGACTCCGGGGGACATCCCGCTTTCGAAGCCTATTGACTCAAGCGGTTGGTCGAGGGGGAGTGGGGCGCCACTGCCGCGGATGACGTACGCCTCTAAGTTCGCTGGCATGTGGCGCTCCAGCACGTCCCCTAACCGTTCGTCGAGGTGAGCTGCGACGAGGTGTCGTTTGCCGTCTAGTCCCTGGACGAAGAAGTTCGTTCTGGCTGTCGTTTGGGCGCTGGGGCCCTTGGTGCCTTCAGGGTGTTGTTCGTCTGCTGCGGTGTGGGTCGTCGCTATGTGTGCTTCCGTTCCCGGAGGGGCTGTGGACGGTGCCGCTTGCTCGCTTCCCGGTTGTGATGCCGTTGCTGTGGGGTGAGCGATTTCGGGCGCGATGCGGTGTAGCTGGCTGGTCGGGGCGTCGTTGCTGCGGTCTTTGCGCCTGTTCGTTGGTGGCAGCCCGGGCAGATCCGGGTCACCCGCCGGTGCAGTGCTTCTTGCCTCTTTCTCGTCGGCTGTCGTTTCCCCTATGTAGTAGTCCAGGGAGAGGTACAGCGGGCCGGCGGGTTGGGCGGAGTGTTGAGTCGTGGCGCCGGGAGTGGTCTCTTGTGCAAAGATGAGCATTTCCCTGCTCTGCGCCCTGTGCTCCCTTTTGCGGTTGTCCTCCTCTTGCTTCGTTCGCTGTCGGGCGAGCCTGCGGTCGTAGTCTCGGTGGAGACGGCGCTGCTTTCGAGTGAGGGAGCGGAGTAGGATGTACCGGGGAGGCAGGAGTACCGGTGTGGCTGCGGCGTGGCGTGAGAGGCTGCTAGGTCGTCGCGGGTTGGTGTTTTGTGTTCCGGCCGAGGTGACGGTTGAGGGGCGGATTGGCGGTGACCAATTGTAGACTTCCCTGGTGCTGTGAGGCGTGTCACGTTGGTGTCCTGCCTTTGTCGTGGGTTGGACCGGGGGTCTCGGCTGGTGCGTCGTGTTGCCTTGCGTCAGCCCGCCTCCCGGTTCCTGCACGTGCCCCAAGGGCTCGTCGAGCGTCTTCGTTGCGCCGCCGCCGTTGCTGTTTGGCGGCGGCGTTGCCAGTGCGGCGGCTAGTGCGACCAGGAGCATCACGCCGGGCGGGGTGTCGCCGTGTGCCTTCATGACCGTATTGTTCACACCCCTCCGCCGGGTGTGGGCCTTCACGCGCGCCGGAACGAAGGCGCTAGCCGCTGTCAGGTGGCTCTTCCCCGGCTCAGGGGTAGTCGGTGTCACGTTGCGCGGTCGGGCGCGGCTTCCGATCTGTCTCTCTCTGTGGCGGTCAGAGGAAACTCGTGCACTCGTCTTCGTTCGTGTTGTTGTTGTGTTGTTTCTTTTTGTCGGGGACTTCTTTCACCGGGGAGACCGGTACCGCTTTCCTCACAAACCCGAGGGAGGTTTATGGGTGACCACGGTAAGCCACCAATAAAGTAAAGCAAAAATTCCATTTCAATTTCTTTTTTTTTTTGCAAGAGGCACCACATTCTTTTGGCAGCTCCGGAGAGCCGCGTTCCAGTTTTCGGGCAGGCTTTACGGGCCTCTTCGGGCCGGAAGGCATGCCAGAGAGACACAAGACACATGCAAGAGTGGGAAGGGCTATGGTACAAGGGGGGGGGGGATAACCAGCACTGTGCACCCACAACTTTCCCACAATGTGGGCAGAATAGCCACAACATTTACCCACAAAGTATTGTGGCTATTGTGGCTAGAATCTTTTTTATTGTGGCCCCGTGGAACTGGTCCAGAAAACAGCGTTTTCTGGACACCAACACAACACAATTATACATACGTTTTTCGATGATGTATCGTGTTGTTCTCGTGTCCCCACCTGTGTTTGGACTATCTGGTATGTCTCTGTGTGCTTGTCAGCCTGGGGCCACCCTGACTGGGGTACTGGCGGCATCCTCCTGGGGTGCTGTGCTTACTGTAGAAAAGTTGGTGAGGGAACTGAAGAACATTTTTTTGGGCTTTCTTGGCGAATTCAGATCGAGAACAGAGAGGAATTAGAGTGAAGTTCGGAGCTTCACCAGAAGTAAGGGGAACAGAGCTGATACATTCGAGGTGGTAAGCACCACCCCTCACCCCTGCCAGGGCACTGGCAAGCAGTAGTCTGGCGGAGGAGAGGTACTTCACTGAGTTTATGCAAGCAGGGTCAGGTAATTCGTACGAATTCGTATTCGTATTTTTCGTTTCGTATTTTTTCGTATTTACGAAATACGAACGAAATACGAAATGTCGTGTTTCCGTACAAATCCATGACTCGCCGATTCGCAGCCGAAGGCCTCTTCGGGGGCATCTCACAGCTTGCAAGCACCGAACTGATGTGCATGCCCAACTGATGCTGACATACGTCAGCAGTGTCAATGTCATGCGGCTAGAATGTGGCAGACAGGCTCAGGCTGTGCGTTCTCGAAGGGGAAACCAACATGATTATTCAGGTTCACCGCATGTGAGAGAAAATGTTGATAACGAAACGGTTTGCCAACACAGACAATGTTGGAATGGATTTCAAACGCAAAAAAAAGGAGAAAACGTGGAGACTTCAGATTCCTTGAAAGGCGAGGTCGACCCCGTCTACAGCAGTCTAGATTCTAGATTACTGAACAGAGTCTTTGTCCTCAAAATCCGCGAACTGGAGGGGGAGAGGCTGAAAACTCAAATTTCCTATCTCTGGTACTTGTGCTTGCGAGGCCTCAACATCCAGGCTTTCATGAGCTGCTTCCTCGCTGGGCTCTCGGGGGCTTTCTGGTTGGGGCACGGCAGCTTCCAGTGCCTGTGCAGCACGCTCCGCACGGCGTTCAGCCTTGGCTTTTTTCCCTGTGTCGCGATACAGGTCTTCATGCAGCAGCCTATGATTCAGGGCAACACTCATGGAAGCGTTTAAATTTTCAGTGGAGAGTGTGGATCTCTTTTTGTTTAAAAGGACCGACAACTTCTTGAAGTGTCGTTCTACAGAAGCTTCGCTAGCTGTCGCTTTGCCCAAAGTGCAAGCGAAGAGAGTTAGCAGTTCACTCTCTTCTGCTGTAGCAAGGGCATGATTTCTCCAAAAAAACTTGTACCATAGCTGTCAGCCACAAGGTTGCCACATTGTGGCCCCATTTAGCCACAAAGTAGCCACAAACCTTGTGGCTACCTTTGTGGCTAATTATGCAAAATTTTGGTATCACGGAAAACCGCGTGGAACTAACTTTTTCGGCCAGAAAATGCATCTGAAACACGTTTTCTGACGATTTTGACAGGGTTTTGGGCCAGAATACGGGTTAGTTGCTACACCCTGGGCTCGGCATCCTGGTTGCGCACCCTGGGGTACCACTGGTAAACGGTTTACTAAACCGCTACTGCTACTAAAGTAGTAGTAGGCATTATGCACACAGAATCATGCATAATTCAGGTTGGCGAGAGTGACAGACCCATTCTACTTGCAAAGCGCTTACCATTTCTGTCCTGAAACCCTCTGAGAGGGCCTCTCAACCAGCGACCGGCGCTCTCCGAGCCTCTTGAATGACCCCAGAGGAGGAGTGGGAGAGAGCGGCAAGTACCGCCGCAGCCAAACAGATTTGAATGCTGCCAGAAAGCTGCAAAGAAAACGTGGCAGCCGTCTGATAATAGTCAGGAGCTGGCGGATGGTGACTGAGCTTGAGCTCCCTGCCGCGGGCCTGCGGCCCGTGCTGCCCTGCTGGACTGGTATTGTCGCAAGTCAGTCACTTTCAACTTTCCCTTGTGCCTTGGCTGGGCCTGTGCTACAGGAGCCTGCGAGGAATTTCCAAGACGTGTGAGAGATTGCCCCCGCTACTTTTCTCGGATCTTTGGCTCCTCCTTGAACTCTTTCGGACGCTGATTGCAACAAGTGTAACAGTGCCACTCAGTGACAGCTGTTACAGGGAGTCAGTCACACTGTCAGTGTGCTCCTGCTGTACTATCATAGTAACTATGCCTGCTGCCGTGTGAAGTTGCGAGCTCTGTGCACTTTGCAAGCAAGCAAGCAAACTCGCTGGTGACGGGGTACCGAGTAGAAGAGTTGTCGTAATTGTGAAATGCTCCGTTTGCTGGGTCGTTGCTGTCCTGTTTAACCTTGGGTACTTAGAATATCAGTGCATCGTCGTTACTAGTACGGCTGTCACCGGCGTGGTTTGGGTCCTTTAGCAGGAAAAGTTGGAGACTATGCACCCCGCAACTGAAACGGGTTTGCGGACAATCGACCCTTTGAACTAAATTGATTCCTTGCCTGCTCCAAAACTTGGCAACAGAAGCATTGGCAGCTTCGTACTGACTCTGCGGTCTGAAATATCAACATCGCTTTCGACGGGTTCGTCTTCCTCCGGTGCACTCTCTGACTCAAAATGTACCAGAACTATGGCATTAGCATTGGTGCTGCGACCGTGTTGGCAAGATGCAGCAGCTTGTTGTTGTTTTCTGAACTTTTCAAGCCTTGAATTACTCGCAGTGTTGTACGAAGTTACTGATAGAGTTGCCAACGTTGCCGCTGACTCGCGGCTGAGGATACGAGGCCAGGGCGAAGCAGCTTACCCAAATTCGGGCCCAAAAACCTGTCAAAATCATCAGAAATTGTGTTTTAGATGCATTTTCTGGCCGAAAAAACTAGTTTCACGTGGTTTTCCTGGGTATCAAAATTTTGCATAATTAGCCACAAAGGTAGCCACAAGGTTTGTGGCTACTTTGTGGCTCCCAATTAGCCACTAGTGGCTACCTTGTGGCTGACAGCTATGCTTGTACCCGTGTTTGATAACTTCCCCGCTCGGGCCTCGGGCTCGGTTTCTGAACTCGTTGTACACGACTTTCAGTTGAACAAGAGTTTGTTCAAGGGTGCTTTGATCGCGAAGTCTCCGGCTAACGAATGGGCGCAAGAACCGGCACAGCATATTCCACTGTCGGGCTTTCTGCTCATTCTGGACCAGCATCTGGTCGACGTCGGGGTGCAGAGACTCCAGAACTTGCATGGCTGGAAACGACAAGTTCTTTTCTATGCGCCAGGTCCATTTCTTAATGGCGTACTCGACGACACTGAGCTCGTTCTTGTTCTGACTGTGCCTCACTCGTGCCACTGCAAGCCCGTCCGTGATGCTTTGGATTGTCGAATGCAGTTTCATCAAGCCCTCCGACTCTTTTTGCAGGTGATCAGTTGCCAGGGCAAATGGGGCAAGTATGCTCAGAAAAAAAGAAAGTTGCCGGCGGAACGCATCACTGACTCCAGGCAGGTATCGGATGCTTTTGTCGCGAAGCGTGGCGATGCTGAGCGCGGTGTCATACACGCTGCTCCATCGCACCGACGTCGGGTATCGCACCACGCGGGGATGGCTTTCCCCCGCATCCAACTGCATCTGTCGAATACGGGCTTTTTCTTCAGCTGTGTTGAACTTTTTTGCAAGATCAATCACTTCATCTTTCACTGATGACATGAAGGGGTGCTTCATAATGTCACCCATGCAAAGTTGCATGCTGTGACAGGCACATCGGAAAGCAAATATGCCGTGATTCTTTGCATATTTGAGTGTCTCGAACATCAGTTTCTCGACACTTTCCTCCCCTTCATCAGTGAAGTCAATTCCCAATCCGCGAATTTCAAACTCGAAGGAATCGGGTGACAGGGAAACCCCGAATGCTTCTGCATCACTGATGAGGTCCTTCATTGCTCTCAACATAGCAGATGCGTTGTCCGCCACAATAGCGAACACATTGAGACTTCCGCGATCGCGAAGCAGTGCGATCGTATGATCCAGCTCGGAACAAATAGTCTGAGCGTTCGCTGATGCTATTTCAACGTTTTTAAGAAAGAAAGTTGAGGCACCGTTGCTCACAGCAAATCCCAAGAAAGTTCTTCCACGAACAGTGGCACCATCGATGAGCAGGAAGACGTCTGCACCCCGATTCACCGCAAAGAACATTTCTTCTGTCTCAGCAGCAAAATCTCTGGTTTCCCGGACAAGCTCTTTTGTCCAGAAGCGCTGCTTGGCAAGGCCAGTCGGGTTCAGTATCGATCGGAACAGTGGGGTATCCATGATCGAGTTCGGCAGGCCATACTCAGAGACGAGAAGTGCAAGTCGACGAGTGAACGACATTTCGTTCCAAGGAGCCACAGCAGCGGAAGAGACTGCACCAGACGCACGCGCTCTTCGAGGAGACTTAGGGCCGTGTTGTCCCTCCCAATGCCGCTGAATGCTTGTCTTCCCGATTTCCTTCTGGCAGATATTGCATTTTACGACCTTGTTCCCGTTGGTCTTTGTGCAAACGGGCCCGCATAAATAGCCGCGTCCCACTCCGCTGGCTATTTTGGAGGAGTACTCAGTCACATACTCTACAATCGCAGGGAGTGGCTTAGACACAACGGTGGCAACAGAGGCCGAACCCGCCGCGGCCGCAGTACTTTCTCGAGTGTTGTCATTACTCGCGGCGTTTTCGCTCAACTGTGCACCTTCAGCCAGTTCAGGTACTTCGGGACGATGCGAAGCTTGATCCGTTGACTGGGTCTGATCCTCACTCTTTCCGGCTGCTGCTTCAAGCTCTGTCAAGTGACGTTGCAGGTCCCTCATGCGAGCAACGAGGGCGCGTTTCTGATTGCGAACTTTTGCGAGCAGATTGGTACGGACTTCGTTAACGAACCCAGCGAAGCTGTTGTTTGTCTTGTGGCAGGTTTCACAGATGTCCATGCCGCAGTGACCCTTGATTTTCGGACACGAAAAACGAGCACCATCGACTCCGCCACATGCATCACACTCCCACAACCTCCAGTCCCGTCCCCTTTGCGTCTTCAATTTCTCAAGGGCGAGTACCACTAACAGCTCTCCGCATAGGCACCTTCGCTCCTCAGGCTCAGCCTCCTGTGACTCTGACTCTGTGTCTGACGCTGTACTACTCGACTCTTCACTTGGAAGGCGGCGTTTTTTCCTTCTCGCCTGGTCAGGGTCTGCAGTTTCCTGCTGACGACGTCTCACCCTGGCTGCCTTCTGATGCTGCGTCCCTTCTCGTGCTGCACCTCCCGTAGGCATGGCACTTGTAGTGTGCACCAGCAATAATAATAACAGGAACACCCACAACACGAAGTGTTTGGCGATCATTTTTTAAAGTTAAAAACTTCTCTTGAGGATTCTTGATAAATTCGGCAAGTCCTGTAATTTTTGCGGATTTGAGAGAGATATGGCAATGAACCTATCGCATGCTGGCAGCTACGTTGCGGATTTTATCAACAATGTTGGCAGGGCCACACACGCCGTGCCCGGCCCACCATCGAAGTTGGAAAAAGTCTCGTGGTGCTGTATGTAAGGCAAGTCATCAATTCCTGCGGTGCTGCAGGAATCGATCACAAACACGACTTTCGTATTTCGTTCGTATTTCGTAAATACGAAAAAATACGAAACGAAAAATACGAATACGAATTCGTACGAATTACCTGACCCTGATGCAAGAGATATTCATAATGAGAACAGGGGGATTTTGGATGGGTGTGATTGCCAGTAATTATGACTCAGTAAAGAGCCCGGGCAACATTGTTAGGCGGTGATACATCATTGGAAGAAGATGTCTGACTCTGGGGTGGACTGGCATTTGTACCCTGCGGGCTGAGTGAGAACCACGGGGCAATGCAACTCTTTTGCTCTTCGGACAGCCGCATGGCAAGGCGTGTGAACATTCTTTTTTCTGTGGCTGCCTTCTTCTCAGATTCGGGTGCAAAGTGGTCGGCAGCAAGCTTCGGATAGTTAATCGCGATGATCGCCAAAGAAGATGCTTTTTGCGACTTTAAGGATGCGCGGTGCTTCGTTAACTGCCGCGAGAGGACCTTGAAGTTCCGTTCTACCGCAGCCTCGGTTGTTGTGCAGTTGGCAAGTGCAATGGCAAAGGAACTCAACACGGGGAAGTCAAGGCGGCGTGTGTGGGTGCTCCAGTATTTGAGGAACGAGCCTGCGCAAGCAGGAACAACCCCGTGGTTCCAGAACGTTGTAAGTTCGGTGGTTACCTGGCTCTCGCGATCTTTGAAGGTCCCAAGGGACTTCTTCTTCCGGTCGGCATAGGGAACAACGTGCTTGAGCACTTCATCCAAAGAATTTCTGTGGTGTCGCCGGGACCAATCCCCGTGGTTTTCCTTTGGGTTCAGGGTGCTGAAAAGAGAGGTGGCAGCAGATGTGAAGTGACGCTCCTTCCTGGTCTCCCAGATTTCCGAAGCTTCCTTCGCTCGAAGGTTTCCTTTTCGCATCTTTGCAGCATGCTGGTCCAGGAAGGCGAGCACCCCAAGAAGTCCCTCCAAAGTCATTCGGTCCGATTGGACAACATCTGTGGCAATGGCAAATGGGGCACAGATGTCGATCAACTGGTTAAGGTCGGACCAGTATCGTTCCCAGTTGGTGCCGTCTCCCGACACAGTTTCGATGTGGGCACTGAGCTCTTTCTGGCGAAGCATGGCATCGTACATACTGTTCCATCTCACAGTGGTGAAGCAACGAAGTCCTTTGATCTGAGTGTTAGGAACCTGAGCTTCTGCCTGGGCTGCCTTCAGTTGTTCTGCCCCCTCCTTGTGCACGTACTTTTCGTTTTCGACAAGGAATCTTTTCTTGAACGCTGAGAAGCGGTCGATGTCGAAGATGTCCTTGAGGACAAGCTGGAGGCTGTGGGCCCCACACCGAAAGACGAGGAGCCCACGATAAGCAAGGTGCTCTCTTGTCGCATTCAGCGCATCCTCGGCAGGCATCCCGTCTGCGTCTTGCTCTGCTTCCGACTCGTCCGATTCACTTTCGTCCCCCAGCTGGTCCAGTGCGCTCTGCATCGCCGCTGCGTTGTCCGCCACAGCACCAACAACGGTGATCCCCCCTTCGGTGAGTGTATCCAGAATCTTGTCCAGGCATCCAGCGATAGCTGCAGCAGTCATTGAACACTTCACCTCTATATCACCGTAGTGATACACTGTGTTTCCACAGGCGAGGGACACACCAAGAAATGTTCTGCGGCATTTCGTTGCCGCATCCACGAGGAGGCAGACATCTTCCCCGGCAAGTGAGGCGAAGAGCTCTGTCATGAGCTTCTCTGCAAGCAGCGCTGTCTTCTGGCTGAGTTCGCGTCTCGTCATGATGACATCTGCCTTGAGCAGAGAACGAAAGTCCGGCGACTCAATGATGTGGAACGGGAGGTGGTGCTTGGCAAACGTGAAGACAACATGCTCATCCAGTGGCAACCCCCGCACTGTTGGCGAAACAGCAATGCGACGCTGCTTCGCGGTGCTCGCCTTCTCGTTTGCTGCTGCTTCCGCTTTTCTCTTTCTCTCTTCAGCCCTCTCCCGGATGCCTCGCTTTGCTGCCTCAATCGCCTCGTGGTTGTGGTACGTATCGTAGTGGCGTTTTGGTGTTCCCTTCTCGTTGCGCATCTTTGGCATGTGTGTGCACCCTTCCAAACGACACATGGCTAGCCCGTCTTCGAGAACCTGAAAGTAGACATGGAAGTCCCATGTCTTGCTTGATGCACTAGTGTAACGCGGATCGTCTGGTCGTGCAAGTCCGTCTTGTGTGAGGTTCCCGAGCACTGTGCCTGCAGGAAACCCCTTTGGACCAAAGTTTGGTGCTGGATCTGCGGCAGGTGAAGGCTGGTCGGCAGGGATGTTTTCAGCAGTGATGGGTTGCTCAGCAACTTGCTGTGCCAAAGGTTCTGAAGTTGCACCACCGCTGGCCTGTGTTGTGCCGCTGTTTGTGGCCTGGGGCGCATCAGCCTGCTGTGCACCACTGCTCGAGGGCTGAAGGAGCTTCTTCAACACCCAGCTGTTGCCACACTTCGAGCACAGGTCGAAGTCACAGGCCTTGCATCCGATACGTTGGCGCCGATTGCGGGTGCCGTTTTTGTACCCACAAACGTCGCATTCGAAGCCTCCGACATCTTTCGCCGCCCTCTTGTAGCTAACATCCAGCATCTCCATTCTTGTCTTGCAGTTAATGCAGCAGCATTGTGCGCTTGCCATTTTGCTTGGTGTTACAACCTGGTGTATGAGTGGGGTAAGGCATATCATACATAATAATCGATTATAGTCAGTGGCCCACACCTCGTTCAGGACCTGGCTCAAGCAGGACGTGGCTCAAACACACGATACGTCATCGAAAAACGTGGGATAAACATGTCTTTGTCCTGGAAATGCTGTTTTCTGGACCATCTTCACTGAACCACAATGAAAAAGATTCTAGCCACAATAGCCACAATACTTTGTGGGTAAATGTTGTGGCTATTCTGCCCACATTGTGGGAAAGTTGTGGGTGCACAGTGCTGGGATAACTGTGTGTGGGTGTCCAGTATCTGAGCCTTTCACACAAAGTTGTCAATGTGACAAACCAGCCAGGTGGCGGTTGAGTGAGGTCAGGTGGAAGACCCGGGAGACCTCTCTGGCTTCTTTCTTTCTCTGCCACTGGAACTTTGAGGGGGGGGAGTTGGAATGTGGGAATTGGTATGGTGTGGAGGAGCCCACGGTTGCTTGTTTGTTGCGGGCCTCTCCCCGTAGGGCCTTGACGGCCGGGTATCGAGGCACCGGCGGGAAACGTTGGGGACCGACTAAGAGTCAGACACTGAAGTCAGAGGTCAGAGGCTGTGTACTGGGAATGGTCTGAAGATCGGCGCCCGCTCACTCTGCCCCGGCTATGCAAGGGGGATTAGGTGCGTGGGTGTCCAGTTTCTGAGCCTTTCACTCGAACCTGCCTACAGGGGGGGGCCAATTACAATTGAGTTCAATTGTAATATAACGATACACGGCGTGGAATTGGGGGGTCTCAGACCCCCCCCAAAAACACTAGTATATTACAATTGAAGTGCAGTTTGCCTGGTAGAAATTGGCTGGTAACTTGGTTGTCTTGGTCCGGCCTGGTGCCAGGTAAGGAACCCGCGGCCTCCGGATTACATCGCGATGTCTCCTCCGACCACTGGGCACGTCTTTCGTGTAAATGTCGTCGGTCGCTCTCAACTTAGGGCTGTCGGCGGACGCAAACGGAAAAAGGGATGGACAAAAGCGCTCGGTGATGCCACTGATGAGGTGCCTCTTGACTTGAGGCTGGCTATGCTAAAGAAGAAAACAAAAGGGCTGAAATCTGATGGCTTGTTCAAAAGGAGCATTGAGATTTGTCTTAGAGCATCGTGGTTTTACTGAGGCTGCCCCCATCTTACTGACTCCGGGAGGCATTCGTCACAGTAGTCGAAGTCGCAGTCCTTGCAAAACCAGGACCGCTCACCTGCAGCAGCATCCTGACCAACTTTTTGGTCTTCATGCCACTGACACCCCTTCCTGTCACAAAACCACTCGCTTTCGGGCCGCCGACAGAAGAAAGCGCCACAACCGCACTGCGGAACGAGACGGGGTGCTCCCTCGGGCTCAGCCCGAGCCTCGGCTTGGGACTCAACTTTAGACTGCGTTTGGCTTTCCTTTGGGATGCTGGGAGACGGAACGTGTTCTTCTTTTTCTTCTTTTCTCGCCTTCTTTAGTTTTGTCGCATCTTGAGAATGGGGGGCTTTTTTTACCTTGCGACCCTTTTTGCTACCCTGAACTTCACTGGAGGTTTGACTTTGGCTGTTTGAAGCTTTAGGCACCTTTGGCTTTTTCTTGGGTTGTTCAGAATCAGTATCGCATCCGTCGTCCGCATCGGACTCGAAGTTTGCCCTCTTGCGCACAAAGCCTTCGAGGGTCCCCTGAGTCTGGGACTGGCTTGTCTGACTCTGACTCTGACCCTGAGTCCGTTGGCTCGATGTTCCTCGGTTCGTAGCCTTCTCCTTTTCAATTCGTTCACCAAGGTTGAGCAAGGTTGAAAGGCCTGGGCTATGTGACTGACTACAAAATACGTTGGCCTGGCGCAAGAGGTCCAAGTTCTTGAGGGTGCAAGGGGCTGCGGGTTTTTTAATACACTTTTGAAAATCGAACTTTATGCCAGGGTAGCGCTGAAGATGGTCGTCACATCCCGTTATGGGCAAGACACATCCGATGCTTACTAGCTGCTCTTTGACCGCAGTAGTGGAAACTTGCTCCACGGACTTACCCCACGTGTGGACTATGGCTTCAACAATGTTTTCCCTGTACCACCTGCTCGAGAGCTGTAAGTCTTTCTGCAATGCTGCACCGGATCCTTTCTTTTTCGCCTCAGCGTCCGCTTTTGTTCGTGTTTGATCTTTGAGTTCATCAAGACGCGAATGGAACGCCGACTTGAAACGGGCAAAGGCAAACACGTCCAGGTACTGCACCTGGCCTGTGCATTGACCAGGAATAATAGTCTGGTCGCACCCTGCCACGTTCGACATGTACTCCCTGTTTGCTGCCTTTACGTGTGTGTTGGCAGAGTCATACGTGCACAACACTTTTTTCCCACGGCACAATGGAGCAAGGACCAAACGAATCCACTCCCTCCACTCCCTGTCCTTCACCCAGGCGCTTTGCTCAAATAGAACTATTGCCCCGCTATCCTCGTGCTTTTTTAATTCTGCGCTGGACAGCCCTCTACCTGTCCCGTGGAACACAACGATGTGTCGCATTGGAACAACTTTAAAACTGGGAAGGCTAACCGCGAATGTTGCGAGCAGGGTGGCAAACCGTTTTTTTCTTGAATCAGGATCGACAGTCAACATGTTCGAATCCTTTGGTGTTAAAACCTTAGACAAGTTTCCCTGTGGCGCTCGGTACAGGGGTGTCTCATCAACGTTGACGAAGTAGTCATGAACTCCGTAAAAATGGCGCATCAAACCCTTGCCGATGCTCAGACGACGGATCCTGCCCCAAAAGTTGTGCAATCTGCCTGACATTTCACATTCGGAGAGCACATTCACCTTGTTGCTCGCAAACCGGAACCGATTTCTCTTGGTCCAAGCATCAACCCACTCAAAGGATGCTCTGAATCCATTCGGACACGGTTTACAACTCAGTGCAATTTCTTGCACTTTACTCCGTGTTGTTGGCCATCCTTTGTCTACTCGTTCCTTCACTTTTTCCAGGGTAAACTTTTCAACTTCAGCAAATTTGAGCTTACTACCACCGCCAACTTTCCGAATGATGTTGGTTGGAGGCGGACTGCCGGGCAGTTGGGTCATATCTGGATAGGCAGCACGCCAGTTGCGCATGAGAGTCGACACCAAGGATGCCTTTGGGCTGCCGAACAACAGGGAACGGAGGTGAGCTGGAGTCACAGCGTTTTGCCTGCTTAGTGTTGCGGCAGCGCGTTTGAACGCCTGCGTGTACACTGCGCGGCATGCTTTCGCCTTCTGAGGGTTGTCCGAGTCTGATGCTTTGGGCAGGCTGGTCCTTGCAGGGGTGCATTTTTTTTTTCTTTCTCTAAGAACTTAGTAAGTGTCTCCACTGTCAGTGAAGGCAGTTGTTCCGACACTTCCCCTTTGCAGGGTGCCTTTTCTGGAGGTTCGGCGTCGCATGATGCTTGCAAGTCCGGCTCTCTAACTAGCACACATGAATCTGCAGATCCACTGTCGCTATCAGCTGTCTCTTCGACAGGTGCTGCACTTTCTTTTTCTTCTGGTGGCAAGCCGTAGCACTCCCTCAGCAGATTGATTAAAAATGCGAGGGTGTCACTGCAGCAGGCAGTGTTGCAGAGTTTCTTGACCTCATCAAGCGACTTGCAGTCCTGCACGCCGGGGAAGACGTTCGATGCGAGATACGCCGAATGGTATCCGCACGACCACCCGTCGTGCTGATGACCTGTGCACAGGAAGATCACGCTGTCGAACACCTTTTCCAGCATTTCTCGTAACGGACGCAATCTCTCTGGGCTCCAGATCAGCGAGTCCACGACCAAACACTCCTTGCCTGGATTCACGCGGAACAGGACAAGAACCCAGTGCAGGCCGTTACCGTCGTGCGTGTTGACGATCGCCCCTTGCCACTCGTTCACAAAGCATGCATGCCGACGGACCATGCTTGATACGGATCCTGGCGAGTAGGGGAACCCGTGCATACCGTGAGTGTGTTCCACAAAGATGGAGTACTCATAATGCTTTGTGGTTACGGTTTCCCCATTGAACTGTGGATTCGGCACTTGCATGATGGGCTGCTGATGACTGGTCAACATCAGAGTTGTCAACAGTTTGCCAACTTCCGATGACGTCAAGAACTCTGCAGTGCCCACACCACCACCTCTCTGTTCGCGCGGCGTCAACCTTTCGTGGCCAGTGGGGACGAACAGCTGCTTCACGACTGACACGAGTGCCACAACTATCAGCACCCAGGGGACCCACCGACTGAGAGTCCTTCTGCCCTTCTTTTTCACAGAGAGCGTCGGATGCAGACGGACCGGCCACCGAGACGCTGGATCATAGCTGTCCGGCCTTGGCTTCCAGTTGTCGTCGTTGGTTGACCTGTCGTGCCGGTCGTCGCCTGCGCCCTCCTGTCCGCTTGTCTGGTCCGGTGTTCCGTTGACGAACCTGGTGGATAACCAGGCATTCTCGTCCCAACCGTCGGCCGACATAGCGGCATAATTTGCGCGTGCGGGCCACGCCAACAGCAACGGAAACAGCGAAACGATCATGCCCAAAACTTTTGGCAGCCCCATGCTTGTTACAAATTTCGTATTGTTCCTCAAATAATTCTTTTCACTGCAGTGGTCTATCATGCCATTGATGATTCATGAGTCAAAACAGAAAAAAAGCCAGCAGAAATGCCAGGCCTTGTGCACAATCGTAGTGTAACAGTGACCACACAAACAGTTCAATTGTAATATACGGTTGGAGTGCGCCGATTTCCCAAAAAAAAAGTTCAATTGTAATATACAGTTCAATTGTAATATACGGTTCAATAGTAATTAGCCCCCCCCAGTAGTGGCGGTTGAGTGAGGTCAGGTGGAAGACCCGTTGTTTGCTGTAGGGCGCCGATACCGCTTATTGCTTGTAGTCAAGCGCGCTTCTCCCCTTGGGCCTTGGCGGCCGGGGTGCCGAAGCAGGCGTTTACTGAGACGTTAGGCGGGAGCAGCTGCAGATCGACCGTCGGCGCAAGATGGCGTCTTCGGAAACGCCGCGAGGAGTTGGCGTCTGGCGCGTCCGAGCGGTACAGCCCGCAGCGCGCAAGTTGGTGGTGAGCGCCCTCAGCGAGAGATCGCGTCGTCCGAGTCGGCGGAGCGCGAGGAGGCGGCGTCAGGCGTTATGGAGCGATTGACGCCGCCGCCCACGGGCTCGGCGGACGTCTGGCCGGCGAGGATACCGTAACTCGGCAGAGTGCCGCACCTCTGCAGGTACGCCAGAGCGAGTTCCGGAAAAACGAAGAGGATTGCCCAGAGGCGCTCCATGGCATCGACGGGCGGCGGCTTCGCATGGAGGCGGCTCTTCGCGTCGAGGTCGGCGTCCATCGTCAGCCTGGACAGCGCTGCAGCGGGGGCGTCACATCCGACGAAGAGGTGGAGTAGCGGGGCCAACGACCGGGTGCCGCAAATAGGGCACGGGAGAAACGCCTGTCTGCGATCCGCCCTCGAGAGGTCGCGCCATTCGGTGGCGTACATGGTCATCACCAGGTGGTGGTGGCCAGTGCGGAGCTGCCGCACCTCTCTTTCCGCCCGTGGTGCCAAGTGCTTGGGGCGGGGGATGCGGCGGCCAGAGACCAACCTGGCGAACGACGACGGGTTCCTGAGGAGGGTGGCCCTGTCCAAGGCGTCTCGTGCTCCAGCTTCACTGCTCTCCAGCCAGAGGACGGAACGATAGCGGCTGTTAGCGGCCGTGGCGCAGAGGCGTGCCGAGAGCGGAGGGGGTAGGAAAAGTGTCATGGGCGGGGTTATTTCAATCTCAATTTCAAAAATTTGGAAACCGCACCCGGGTTAGGTTTGGGGATACGGTGCTAAGGTTCCTTGTGCCTTCTCTTCCTCCTTGGGGCGTTTGTTTGTTTTCTGTTTCCTTTCGTTCGTTCTTGGTTTGGTTGTGGGGGGGTTCAGTGGGATTGTTTCTTGCCCGCCCTCCCCTTGTTTTTAGCCGCTGTTTTGGTAATGATATCCTGGCGTGCCGAGAGCGGAGGGGGTAGGAAAAGTGTCATGGGCGGGGTTATTTCAATCTCAATTTCAAAAATTTGGAAACCGCACCCGGGTTAGGTTTGGGGATACGGTGCTAAGGTTCCTTGTGCCTTCTCTTCCTCCTTGGGGCGTTTGTTTGTTTTCTGTTTCCTTTCGTTCGTTCTTGGTATGGTTGTGGGGGGGTTCAGTGGGATTGTTTCTTGCCCGCCCTCCCCTTGTTTTTAGCCGCTGTTTTGGTAATGATATCCTGGCGTGCCAGGCTTTACCAGTCGCGGTCGGTGTGTTTCCGGCGTTTGTCGTGCAGTCAGTTGCCTGTGATAATAGTTTGTCAAGAGGATTGCTTTGGTTCGCTGCTGATCTGCTGCTTGGCTCTGCGTGTTGTGTGCAGTGATGGTTTTTTTTCCTTGGTTTTGTTGTGGCTTCGTCCTTCGCTCGCCCTCCCTTTCCGGTGCGGTGTTCTGACGTCTTTTGGTAACCCTGGCGTGCCAGGTTTGCCTGTTGAGTCGGTCTTCCGTGTCGGTCGGGGGGGGTTTGCTTTCGCGCTTCGGGACTTTCCTGTTGTTGTCGGGCGCGTGGCGCTGTTTCGCTGCCGCTGCCCGTCCTGCTGCCTTCGCTCTTGTGGGTTGTTGTTGAGCGTGGTGCGTGTAGCACTGAAACGGGGGGTTAATACGTTGTCTGTTGTTTTGGCAGGACTCGGCTTCTCTTGCGTGCATGGGGGGGGGGGCGTTGTTATTGGTACTGGTTTTGTGGGACAAGGTAAGGGAAAGGTATTTCTTTTTCGGCAGTTGGTGGGGGGTATTTTTTGGTTTAGTTGTGCGGCTCTCCCTTCCGGGCGGTGTTCTGACTTCTGTTGGTAAACCCTGGCGTGCCAGGGTTTGCCTGTTGAGTCGGTCCTCCGCTTCGGTCGGGGGGGGCAGGTTTGGTGGGAGGCGAAGTACTTTCTATTACTATCCCCAAACTTTTATACCATTCTATTACTATCCCCATACTTTTATACCATTCTGTTACTTCGCTTTTTTTTTTTTTTTTGGAGCGCGGGACACTGTACAAGCCATGTTGGTACAGCGGGGCTGCCGGCAGTGTGAGACTTAGCTAGCTATTTGGCCAGCTAGCTATTTTTAGCTATTTATAGCTAAAATAGCTAAAAGAAAACCTCAGGTAGGTGCCCAAAAAATGCAAAAAAATTGCGACGAAACCAGATTTTCTGCCTCGTTCTCGTTTTCAGAGTCGCCCAACCCCCCCCTGGTACCCCCCCCCGCCCTCTCCGGGCCGTGTCACGGCGTGTGCAGGGTATCGATTTCCTGGCTGGTGACACTTTCCCGCTGGTCCATGTAGCAAACCTTTTTCGACGAGTTTTTGCTCGTTTTCAGCTCCGATGAAGAGATCCGTGAAGAATAGACCCGGAGACGAAAAACTATGTGCGTGGTTCGGGGCCCTTTACAAGTTGCAGGGCGCCGGGCGTGGAAGCCGCCACGTGTGGATTGAGAAGGACGGGAATCGATCCCCTGGGTGGTGGCATTTTCCCGCCGGACCACGCGGCAGGCCTTTTTCGACGAATTTTAGCTCGCGATCAGCTGCAATGAAGAGATCCGTGAAAAATAGACCCGAAAACGAAAAAGTATGCGCGTGGTTCGTGGGTCCGTGCATGATGCAGGGCACCGGGTGTGGAAACCACCAGGTGGGCATCGAGCAAGACGGGTATCGACCCCCTGGTTGGTAACTTTTTCCCGCTGGTCCATGTAGCTGACCTTTTTCGACGAATTTTTGCTCGCAATCAGCTCCGATGAAAAGAACTGTGAAAAATAGACCCGGAAACGAAAAAGTATGTGCATTGTTCGTGGGTCCGTGCAAGATGCAGGGCACCGGGCGTGGAAACCACCGGTGTGCACTGGGAAGAACGGGTTTCGATCCCCTGGTTGGCGACATTTTCCCGCTGGTCCACATAGCAGACCTTTTCCGACGAATTTTTGCTTGCGAACAGCTCCGATGAAGAGATCCGTGAAAAATAGACCCGGAGACAGAAAACTATGTGCGTGGTCAGTAGTTTTTACAATTTGCAGGGCACCGGGCGTAGAAACCACCAGCCTGATCAGGTGTGCATTGAACACGGACGGTATCGATCCCCTGGCTGGTGGCATTCTGTTGCTGGTCCGCGTAGCAGACCTTTGTCGACAAAGTTTTGCTCGCGATCAGCTTCGATGAAGAGATCCGTGAAAAATAGACCAGGGACCATCCAGTATGTGCGTGGTCCGTGGGTTCTTACAAGATGCAGAGCACCGGGCTTGGAAACCACCCGGTGTGCATTGAGCAGGACGGGTATCGATCCCCTGGTGGTGGCATTATGTTACTGGTTCACGCAGCAGACCTTTTTCGACGACTTTTTGCTCGCGATGAGCTCTGATGAAGAGATCCGTGAAAAAGAGACCAGGGACCATCCAGTATGTGCGTGGTTCGGGGGTCCTTACAAGATGCAGGCACCGGGCTTGGAAACCACAGGTTTGCAGTGGGAAGGACAGGAATCGATCCCTGGCTGGTGACATTTCTTGGCTGGTCCACCGTGACTCCACGTGGCAGACGTTTTTCGAATTCCTGCTCGCGATCAGCTCCGATGCGAGAAATGGACCCGGAAATGAAAAGGATTGTTTGTGGTGCGTCGGGTTTCCCCCCAGGCACTACGATACAAGTCTACCAGCATTGTTAGCAGAGACTGCCAGAGTGCAGCAAGCCAGACCCAGGTCCAGTCCTACTGTGCAGTAGTCTACAGGGGGGAAGCCCGATGAAGCCCCGGGGGGGGGGTAGCACGGTGAACCTCATGCTGATCATCTGCCTCAAAAATCCCGGTAAACTGGGGAAAACGGCACAAAATCCGAGAAAATCGTCGGAATAGGGACATTTCCGTTGAAAATGCTCAGTCAGCTATTTTAGCTATTTTAGCTATTTTCAGCTATAGCTAGCTAGCTATAGCTAGCTATCAGCTAGCTATAGCTAAGTCTCACACTGCTGCCGGTATCCGGTTGCTTCCGGAGCGGGAGCCCAAAAAAATGCTTCTTCAGCACACAGTGAACGCCAGTCTCACTGCGACCTGGGCTGGCCTGCTAGCGAGCAGGTCCGACCAGGTAAAAAAACCCGCGATGCAGTGACACTTTTTTTTTTTTTTTTGGATGAGGCACCTTTTCCTTCTATCCTTTCTTTTTTGGAAACAAATTGAAGACATGAGAACACACAAACGCAAACGGTGGTGCCGTCATCAAAGGAAGAAACCAAAAAAGGAAAGGAGAGGAAGAGGCCAGCTTTACTGGGCTGCTTGTGCCGAGGAAAATAAGAGAAAAATAGGTGCGTGGGAGGGTAGGGGGGGGTAACGAAAAGACAAGGGGGGTATGGAAGGCTATGATAACATAGGGTTAGCCTGCCCTGCAGCCCCTTCTTCCGGTGGTTTTTGGCTCGAGCCCTGAGTTTGAGTCAGGGCGTTTGCGTTTGGGGGGCTGTCAGAGTGGCTTGGGCCGTGTCCCGCACTCGTTTCAGCGCAGGCACAGCGGTGTGTCGGTGGTCTTCTCAGACTCACCCGTTTCGTCAGTTTGGACCGGGGGGAACAGTGGGACCGTTTTATACGCCCCGCCTCCCCAGCCGTACGTTCTGAGGAGAAAGGAGAAGTGGCAGACAGTAACGTTACAGGAAAGGAGCACATCTCGAAGTAACAACAGTCTCCGGGGTCGTCCTGCCTGCCCGTGTCTGGGCGGTGGTCCTCTGTCCTGGCCTGTCTCCTGCTCTGTGGTCGTTCTCTCGCCCGTTCCGGTTTCTTCCGGGCGGTTTGGGCGTGGCCTCTTTTGCTCCGGCCCGGAGTCCGGGTGTTGTTACGTCGAAAGGCGGGAAACATAAGAGGGGCGCGGTGGCTGGGTCAGTGGGTGTTTGGTTGTAATCCGGCTGCCTCATTGGCCCGTTGTTGACGCTATTCTGCAGTTTTCTATCTGCAGCCCAGTGACCGGTAATAAGCGGTCTCCCCCTGTGTTGACCTTTAACTGGGTGGTCAAGGGAGCCGCCGCGGTGCACCAGTTCCTTTGTTTTGTCGTTGGTTGCTGAAAACAAAGACGGGTGCCGCGTGGGGGCGGGATGTACTTCACTTCACTTGGTTGTCGGTAGACAGGTCGTGTGACGGTGTGTCAGGCAGCTGTCTATCGAACCTGTCTCTCGGTTTTCCTGCAGTTTCCTATCTGCAGCCCGGTGACCGGTAATAAGCAGACTCCCCGTGTTTTGACCTGCTGGGTGGTCAGGGAGGCTGCCGCGGTGCACCGAGGTTACACAAAGAAGACGTTGCTTGTTGCGGACTGCGGAGGTCCAGCTTAGGGAGTGTGATAGTAGTTGATCAGGGGGGAGCATGCTTATCACTTCAATTGAGCTTCATCGGTGGGCGTGAGCTTCGTGAGCGGGGTCGTCGTCCCGCAGCTGCGCATGGCGTCCTCAAGTCGAACTTCAGAAGGTCCTTCGTCAGCCGGACTCCGAGTCGCTCTCCCGCGGCCGCCACTGGCTGGGGAGAGGAGTCCATGGTCCGTCCCCGGCGATGTCAGGACCAGTTGAAGGGGAAGATGGCGGAGTAGGAGGGGGCGAGACCGGTGTCGCCGCGGTGAAGGCGGACAGGCGCGGAGAGGGCTCTTCGTCGCGTTCGCGACTCTCCATGGATGGAGACCGGGTCCCCTCTGCATCTTTACGCTGTATCGCGTATTGCGGGATGACGTTGATCCGCTGCAGGTAGCGGAGGGCGACGTCAGGATGCTTGAATAGGAGCTCCCACAAGCGGATCTCAATTGCAGCGGACCTGTCGAATCCCACCGCATCCCACATCGCCGCGCGTGCAGGCCCCGTTTCCGCATGCCTACATGAGATGAATATGTGCGGGAGGAAGCTAGGGACTCGGTAGCCACAGAGCGGGCAGGGTCGGAAGTACAGAGCCCTCTCTCCGGCCGGGAGGTTCATGTACCCTGAAAAGTACCGGGTGACAAAAAGACCGTGGTGCATGGTTCGGAACTGCCGGATTTCCTTCTCCGCTCTCACGGTCAGCTTGTCAGGTACTGGGATTTTGCGCCCCCCGACGATCTTGTAGAAGGGCATGCCCACCACGAGGCGTCTTGCCCTCATAATCGCACCTTTGGCCCCCCTCTCTCCGTCCTCCCTGAACAAGAACAGCTTGAAGCGGTTCGTTGCTTCAACGTACGAGAAAGGCGGCGGTCGGGAAACTCCGACCGCGAGGACCATCTCAGGGGATAGCGACAATTCGTAGGCCAGTTTTGCCGCTTTTTTCGCAAGCGAGTCGGCGTGGTCGTTTCCGGCGAGTTTGCAGTGGCCGAAGACGAATTGAAGGATCAGGGTGTACCCCCTCTTCACGATGTTACCGAATTTGAGCCAGATCAGTTGATTCAAGCGTCGCTTCTGCCGGTGGGCGCCCAGACTGAGCTCTGTTGCCAATGATTGCGAGTCGCTGAGTACCCATGCCACCTTCGGATCTTCAGTACCTGCCTGCGTAGCAGCTTCCTGCGCGGTCTCTTCATCCAAGATTTCGACCGCGTTGAGGAGAGAGACCTGCTCAGCGCGGTAGCTGTTTGCATGAGCTCCAACTGGGCAGATCCATGTGATGGCGTTGCCGTGCACTGGTCGCCTCCAGTCCGGGCCTTGGTTGCCAAACGGGTTCTGCACGTAGACTCCGCCGCCTCCCCACAGGGTAGTGTCGGTGGTGTTTGTAGACCAGGGTTTCAGCTCCGCAGGGCCCGTGTAACGTGGGAGGCGAGCCTCTCTCCTGGCGGAGCCGTCTGCCCAGGCTATGCGGTAGGGTTTCGGGAGAGCATCCAGCCTGGTCGACACCGTCCTTAAGTTCGTAGCCGGATCTTTCGACCGCTTCTTCCCGAGCGTGCTATTGATCGTCACCCCGGTAATACTTTCCCAGGGTCTGAACGGGCAGTACATTGGGATTTCTCGGCTCCTGGTCTTGGTGCGCGCACGCTCGTTAAGATCCGCATATTTCTTGAGCAGCAGGCTGCGCGTGTCAAGCACGTCGGACCAGATGGAACGTCGTAGCGACATTTTTTCGCAGAGAGCGCCGAGTCTGTACTCAATGTATCCGTGGATTGATAGTACACGGGCCTCTCTCTGCACGATAAAAGCCGACACTCCCTTCCTGCAGCCAAGCACGTACGACAGGGCTGCCCTATGCCGGCTCTCGAGGACGGCCAGGAGACCAGGTTTAGGGCAGCCGGGGCGAGGGAGGAGGAACGGGCCATAAGCGGCGAGACAATGCGTTATGACCGGGAGCACGTATGTCAGATACACCTTGCGGTTCGTACTGACACTGAGGTCCCACGACTTCATGCAGGTCCTTCTCAGGATGATCATCCTCTGCGAGAGTCTGTCCAGCACGTAGTTCACGTGCGGGCGGAAAGAAAGCTCGTCGTCAATGATCAGACCCAGGAAACGGTGCCGCGTGACCCAATTGAGGGTGGTGGCCACTTCGATGCTAGTCGTTTCGTTTCTGGGCCGAAGGTCATCCCCTGACCTGACCGGTATTCCATTGTGAGCGACGACGTGCTTGCCGTGGTGCACCCTCATGTCGCCGTGCGAGACGAAGCGGCAGTTGTTGAACCCCCAACTCGCGTCGTGAGGGTCGGGTTGGATCTCCTCACGTGTGGAGTTAAACACCAGCAGGGGTGCAGCGGAGTTGTCGCCTCTCTTCCAGTTGAAGAATATGCCTTTCGTTTTGTCGTGCGAGATTCGCATTTTAGCACGGATCGCCCAATTCTCAACGAGGTCGACTATTCCCTGCGCCCTGTCAGTTAGGACATCGCGACGTTTGGCAGAGACTACGAATCCAGCGTCATCAGCGTACAACGAAGGGGTCACTTTACTAGCCGTGTTTTTATCCTTAAATGTCATCGATGCAGAGAAGGAAGAGGACGGGCCCAAGGACCGTGCCTTGGGGAACGCCGCTCTGCAGGCCGAAAGACTTACCCAGCACGCCGTCTACTTTGAACCGCGCCGTGCGGTCTTCTAGGAAAGCCCGCAGCCAGAGCACGAAACGTTGTGGGATCCCCCTTCGTTCGAGTATTCGTAGCAGACGGTCGTGGTCCACTGCCTACTGTAGAGTGATTTTGGAACGGCCCGTAGTGTAGGTGGCGCATGTCGGCGGAGCGTTTGTAGGTGTCGCTTTCGTCGGCGGAGCGTTTGTAGGTGGCGCTTTGGTGGGCGCCCTTGGACGAAATCGGCTCGTGCAGCTTGGCTACGTGTCTCTGGGAAATCGGTAGCCACTTGACCCGTAGGCCCGTAGCTCTGCAGTACCGCCGAACACGTGAAGCTTGGCTCCCGTGTAGCAGGCTTTCCCTGGTATGGGCAGAAAGTTTGGAAAAGGTGCTGGAATGGGCAAAAAGTTTGGAAAAGGTAGGGGGCCCCTTTTTTTTGGGACAAAAATTAGAAGAGGTGGTTGCTCAAGCTTTTCGTGCCGCGGAAAACTTTGTTGCCTTTATACACGTTCCCCGGATGTTGCCCCACATTTTTCCTCGCCTCCAGATGAACATCGTACTTTTCATGGACGGTTTACTGGGGTTTACCATTTTTTTGAGATTTTCGCAATCATGGGTTTTGCGCTAAAAACCCACACCTTCCTCCCGAAAACATCATTTTTTCTAGGCGTAATGCCATATTTGCTGTACTTTATTGGTGGCTTGCCGTGGCTACCCTTGAAGGAAAGCGGCTCCGGGTTCTGCCCGGAAACACCTCGGGTGAAGAAAAAAGAAGTGGTGGGATATCAGATCAGAAAAAGAGAGAACGAGTATAAGATAAGTATCAGCTAAGAGAAGCGTGAAGGGGGGTCCATCCCCGCTCTCATTCGAGTATGGATGACGTCGACGCACTGATCGCCAGGGCATCCGCCTTGGCTGGGAAGTGCCATGACAAAAAGACGAGGCAGCAACTGCTGTCTATCTTAGACGTCATCCTGTCCTTGGTCGAGACAGGGATGGCCGGATCGTCGCCCGCACCGCTTGGCGCCCAGAAACCCGCGCCCCCTTCGACGCATGGCTCCGGGGCACAAGAGGCTCGACCTCCGGTATCCGAGAAGCGTTCGGTGTCCGATAAGCGACCGGTATCCGAGAAGCGACCGGACCCCTCCACCGAAGATTCATGGGCGGAAAGGATGCGCCGCTCTACATCGACGAAGCAACCGCAGGTGCCTAGCACGTGGTCGGAGAGGACGCGCCGCACCCGTCCGAAGGCCAGTATGGTCTTCCAGGACTGGCAAGTGGCGAAGGTCGGGTCTACCGACGAGTTGAGGAGCGGAAAGGGCGGCCTACTCGTGGCTGCAAGTGTCGAAGATGCGGAATCCGCATGGGGTGCGGCCCTCGACACCGTCGCGGTTTACCCCGAAGCGAAGGTTGCCGTCGTCTGCAGCGTTCCGTGGGACGGTTCGGTGAGGCACCTCGTCACCTTGTCTGACGGCGGTCATCAGGACGTATGGTCGCGGTTCCAAAACCTGGCCCTGCCCACGGTGCATTGCAAAGCAGTCGACACCCTCCAGCCGACGACACAGGTTTGCCTGTTCCAGGTGCGCGCCGCCTACGTCCACGCGGCCACCTGGGATACCGCGATGAAGGCCGCACAATCTGTGCGGATTATGGCGAAGAAGGCCGCAGAAGCGGAAGGACTGCGCATGGATTGGAGCGCAGTGTTCACAAAGGTGCACCGCCGGCAGGGGGTGTGTGAGGTGAGCGTGCGCGTCCCGATCGTTGACGTGCAGAAGCTGCTGCGGAGCTCCGGCAAAGCCGGAACATTCTGGAAGGCCTTGTCCTTCGTCAACGGGACGGACACCATGCCGGCGGTGTGGGTGAGTGACTGCACCCTTGAAGAGGCGCGACGGCTGGCGGCACTGACTCCGAATACGTTCGGGGTAATCGCGGGCACAAAGACGGGTGTCTTCGGCATTCGGACGACCCCGGAACACGTTGCCGCCACCGAATCCGCGGTCGGAAAAAAGCTGTCGAAGCGCCAACTGCGTGGCGACAAATACGTGGTCACCACCGCGTGCGCTTCGGAACACGCGACCGACCTCCTTGCCGCCTGCGCTGCTGCCGGCTGGAAGGTCGAACAAGCCGGGGCCTTCAAGCGACAAGGTAAGACCGTGTGCATCGTCATCGCCGACACGGGCCCACCTGCACCCGTGTTCTTCCGGCTCGATCGCGCGTCTATTTCGATAAGGAAATACGACCGCTCCACTGACGCGAGGCAACGGAAGGGATTCTCCACGCAGTGTCAGCGGGAGAAGGTCAAACTCCCACCCGAGTTCTTCGCTAGCCTCAACGAACGGCCCGAGCCGTCTCCGGGCCAAAAGAGGGGACGCACAGAGGATGAGACAACTGAGTCCCAGGAAAAGCTAGCACGGGTGGACGGCAAGGACAACATGGTCACCGACTGCCGGCACACCAGCTGGCAGGAAGCACACTCGAACGCCGAAGCTTTCCTCTGCGTGGTCTGCGCCAAAGGCATGCAGGTCGGACAAGCCAAGCGGCTTTGCGCGCACGGCCCCTGCCAGGCTGCAATCTGTCACGCATGCTGGACTAAGTCGCGGGCCACGCCGCCAACTTCATCTCCCTCGCCCGCGCAGGCGACCGCCGACGTCCCCCCCCCGGAGTCACAATGGTGATCCACGCCAACGATTTGTCCCCCCAGCCGACGAGAGAGTTCTATCTGGCCCTCGTAGCGTACGCGCTTCTCGTGACTCAAGGTATCGAACCCAACCCTGGCCCTCCACCAATTCGAATTGTGACTATAAATGTCACGTCCTTGATGAAGAACCTGTACCTCCTCATCTGCATAGCGGCGGACATCATCTGTGTTCAAGAAACGAAGTTGACGAGTGCCGGGCAGAGAAGTATCCGGATGGCCCTGAAACAAGCCGGCGCCCTTGATGTATGGCAACCCTTCTTCGGCAGCTGCTGTGTTGGGCGGAAGTGCGGCAACAGCGTCCCATCCCAGGTTACAGGAGGTAGTGCAGGAGTCGCGATTTTCGTCAAGAAAGGCTTGCCTGCATGTATCGTCGAGCCTTTTGACGCAGCCGAGCAACGTGCCTACGAATCGGCCCGCTTCTTGCATGTACGTGTCGCGACAGGTGTAGGTAAAGGAGCCGTACACGTGGTGTCATTGTACGGTCACTGTGGCATTTCCGAAAAACCCGAGCGGGAAAGGTTGATCGAGGGATCCCTGTGGGGATTGCGCCAGCGCTTGGGTGCTGTGCCCCTTGTCGCCGCCGGCGATTTCAACACGACCCCCCTCGGTTCCCCGGCGCTCCGATTCGCCTTGCGCAACGGCTGGTCGGACTCTGCCGAGCTGCAAGCTGAAGCCCTGGGAAGTCCTGCAGAGTTTACATGTTACCACGGTCAGCCGTCACGCATCGACCTTCTTCTCACCAACGAAGTCGCTTCTGCCGCTCTCGGTCGCGTGGAGACTTTCGAAGCCGGCCTCCCTACGCACAAGGCGGTCCGAGCCACCTTTAATCTTGCAGTATTCCAACAACTGAACCCGGTACTCCGGTACCCCCGGGCAATTCCAAGCACCGGGCTGAGCGGCCTGGACGACCCGAATGCCCTCCGGAACGTCTCTGAGAAGTACCGCCTCGGGGACCCTTGCCCCCCCGGGCTCGAAGGTAGCCCCCGGGTGAACTTCCTCTGGCAACGGACTTCGCGAGCTGCGGAAGAGTACCTCATCCTCAAATCCGGAATCGAAGGCAACCTAACCGGGTACTGTGGCCGTGGCGTACGTCGGGAATTGAACTCTCAGCGAGTATCGGCGAGGCCGTCCCCTGAAGGTGCGGGAGCCGATACAGCTTCTTTGAAGAGAGCCAGGTGTCTCCTTGGGCGCATACGGGAGTACGCAGCCGCCAGAGCCAAATGGGAAAGCACAATCGTCTCCCCTGGCCCTTTGCCCTTCCAGCTTGAGGGACAGTGGACGAAAATACGCTCCTTTCGAAGTTTCGTGTTGCTGCGCACGGATGGGAAGTGTGCTCTGCCACCCGAGCCGCCGTCAGCGAAAATCGGAAGAGGCCTCGCGTTTACCGTCTCAGGACTGTGTCGTGACCTGGCGCATAGCACGCTAACTTCGAGATACCTGAAGAGCGCGAGGAGTCAGCGGGAGCTTCGCGACCCCCTGGGGAAGGAATCGTTCGCTTGGGTGAAGAAAGACGCGCCATCGGGGTTATCGTTTGTAACTGGGGCCGATGGGCGGCTCACTGCGAACTTGGCAGAAGTTGACGCGTTGGTGAGGAGGAGTTGGGATCCAGTGCTCCGCATGTACGCCGAGAAGAGGGAACCCGAGTTTGCCCCTTTCTTCCAGGAGTACAAAGACTTTATCACGCAACACCCATGCAATCTAAATCCGATCACGGCCGAGCGGCTTCGTCAGGTGGCGAAAAAGAAGAGCGTACAGACGTCTTGCGGTGTCGACGGCTGGCGCATGCGTGAAATCGCCGTTCTGCCGAATGCAATCCTGGAAAGCTTTGTCGCGGTGCTCAACGAGGTAGAGGAAACCGGCTTCTGGCCCGACGGAGTCCTGGACGCAATGGTCACCTTAATTCCTAAAGGAGAAGGGAGTGATCCACTGAAGCTGCGTCCGATTACTGTCTCGAGCGTGGTATACCGACTCTGGGCTAGCGTGCGCCTACAGGATGTCATGCTCTGGCAAGAGCTATGGATTCACGGGTCGCAACATGGTTTCCGGCACGGCCACTCCTGCGACGACGTGGTCATGGATATCGCCCTGTCGATAGAGGAATCACTGACGAACGGTACACCCCTGTGCGGGGTCGCACTCGACTTTGCCAAGTGCTTTGACCGCGTCCCTCAGGCCCTGGTGCTCGACTTGATGGAGGCGCTTGGGCTTCACGAGCGTGTGCTGGCACCCTTACGCCACATATACAAGCACCTGCGGCGTCGCTTCCGGTACCCCTTGGGAGTCGGCGAGATGTTCACTGTCACCAACGGAATTCTCCAGGGCTGCCCGATATCAGTGGTCCTGATCAACGCGCTCCTCTCTGTTCTCTCGAAGGCCTTGGTCAGCCGAGCTCGGGTGAGTCCGAAGTCGTTCGCCGACGATCTGTACCTGCTGTCGCAACTTGCGAGGCTACTCCAAGAGGGAATTCGAACCACAGAGGTGTTCGACAGCCTGACAGGCTTTGCCCTCAACGAGGACAAGTCGGTCTCCTTCTCGACGTCCCCAGAGCCTCCTCGCCTCGTGATCGGTCGCAAAATAATTCGATCGAGCAAAATAGTGAAGGTTTTGGGTGTCCCCCTGGGCACAGAGGGACCCGTTGACAACCGCAGGGCCAACGCCACGGTCGAGGCCGCGGCCAGACTTGAGGCGGCGCCGCTCATGCATCGCACGAAGTTCCGCATAATGCAGACGATCGCAGCCTCCGCGTATTACGGGGCGGCCTACTGCACGAATACAACAGGTGGCTTCGTCAACAGCTCAACGCTCCGAACGGCACTCTCCGCTTGCGTGATCCCTCGATCTAACCGGGCGAAGAGCCCTCTTGCGGTTCTCTCCCTGGTTGCTAAAGCACACCTGTGTGATCCGGCATGCGCCTCAGGTTTCAGCTTATTCCGCACGTTCGTGAAACAATACGGGAAAGAGAGGTTTCGGGTGAGGATGGACGCTCTCCTTCGCGTGGGAGCCGACTCGTCTATCAAGGGTCCCGTAGGTCTTATGGCTAATCTTCTGCGGGAGATAAGATTCCTACGGGCCACGCAGCACAGCTTCCAGTCCCTGTCTTTCGACGGGACTCCCGTGTCGCTACTCGGTAAAGAAGCCCCACACCTCTTTCGTGAGGGCCTGCGTCTGCGCGCGTGGCGTTACTTGACCACACAGAGACAAGGATTTGACGGAATCGAAGGAGGGGTGGACGTACGTGCCATGAATCGGCTTTGGCTGAACCGCGCGACGGACCACAAATTGAGTTCCGCGATCAGTCGATGTATTGGGGGAGCGGTGTACTCACGGGAATGGTGCCGCAGGAAGTGGGGTTCGGGGAGCGGCGACTGCGAGTTCTGCGACAGCGGTGCGACGGGGACCCTGTGGCATTACTACTGGCAATGTCCGGGCCCAGGTTGTAGATGGAACGAGCTGCGATCCCGGTTTTGCATTGCTGAGGCGATGGTCCGGGACATGCCCCAGTGCTTGTGCATTAGAGGGATACCCCCCTACGGGACCCCTCCTGACCTCCTGGAGAAGATCCAGAGGCTGATCGGTACGATCTCAATCGAGATGGCGCAGGCGCAGCGGAGCCTTGCGGCAACACGCCCTTGGGAACTCGCCTCAGGTGCGTCGACGAAATACGACGTACACTTAGCAACGGACAGTCGTAAGTTGCTAACGACCAACATCGGAACCCGCTTCGCAGCGACGTTGGTCTTCTGGCTGCGGAGTCTATCATGGGTCAGCTCCAACCCTCTCCCGACGACAGGCGTGGAACTCGCGCTTGATTTTGAGGCATTTACGCGTTCGAAGCTCCCAGGGAGAACCTTCGCCGAGAAGGGGCTGCAAATTGGGTACCTTATGCGAGCTATCAACGACCTGTGCTGCGCCGACTCAGGAGTCGCCTCCTTCCCTGGGAAGTGGCGGCAGGGGGTCTGTTCCCTCCGCTGTTTTGGTGCGCCGGCTATGCCGGGTTGTACCCACCGCCCACGCTTTGCGGCTGGACGGAAGACCGAGTGGATGTTGGGCAAGCTGGAAACAATTTGCGCCCGTAACAGCTGGAACGATGCCGTGCCTGAATATCCGCACGACGTACCCTATGTTCAGTGGGAGTTGAGATTCTCTGTCAAGATGCTAGCCGCCGCCATAGGGCGGGCTATTGCCAAAAGGAGGAGAGCCCGCGAAACAACGTGCCAACACACGCCTGCCAGGCGGTCTCGTCCGCCAGTCAGAACGCCCCCGGCTGCGCCACCATCGGTGCAACAATCATCTTTGACAGGGCCACGGCTCGCTCCGCGCCCACGGCGCAACGACTTGCGCCCGCCGTAGTAGTACGGGATAGTAGTGGGGCGACCGGATACTCCTCGGAGAGATGGTCCCTGCACTCTAACTCGTCTCTCTCTCTCTCTCTCTCTCTCCCATATTTTGGACAGCTCGTGCATTTTGGCGACCTCTTTCACCATCCAAAAATCCACTTATGGTGGTGCCAGTCTATCTCAAGAGTTTGCAAATAATGCGGTGTGGAAGGTGGGATAGCTCAGGAAACTGCAAACCGCGCCACCTAGAGGGTGGGTTAGCTCGGGAAATTGTGATTAGCGCGGTGTAGAGGGTGGGATAGCTCAGGAATCGCAAAAATCGTCATCTGGAGGGTGGGACAGCTCGGGAAATCGCAAAAAACGCATTCTTGAGTGGGATAGCTCGGGAAATTGCAAAAAACCGCGTTCCAGAGGGTGGGATAGCTCGGGAAACTGCAAAAAGCGCGTTGTAGAGGGTGGGATAGAAATTGCAAAAAGCGTGTCCTAGAGGGTGGGATAGCTCAGGAAGTTGCAAATGGCACCATCTAGAGGGTGGGATAGCTCGGGAAATTGCAAAAAACTCATTGTTGAGGGTGGGACAGCCCAGGAAGTTGCAAATGGCACCATCTAGAGGGTGGGATAGCTCGGAAAATTGCAAGAAGCGTGTCCAAGAGGGTGGGATAGCTCAGGAAGTTGCAAATGGCACCATCTAGAGGGTGGGATAGCTCGGGAAATCGCAAAAAACGCATTGTTGAGGGTGGGATAGCTCAGGAAGTTGCAAAAAGCGCGTTGTAGAGGGTGGGATAGCTCAGGAAATCGCAAAATCGTCATCTGGAGGGTGGGATAGCTCAGGAAATCGCAAGAATCGTCACCTGGAGGGTGGGATAGTTCAGGAAATCGCAAAATGCGCCATCTAGAGGGTGGGATAGCTCGGGAAACTGCAAAAAGCGCGTTGTAGAGGGTGGGATAGCTCGGAAAGTTGCAAAAAGCGTGTCCTAGAGGGTGGGATAGCTCAGGAAATCGCAAGAAATGCATTGTAGAGGGTGGGATAGCTCAGGAAGTTGCAAAAAGCGCATTGTAGAGGGTGGGATAGCTCGGAAAGTTGCAAAAAGCGCGTTGTATAGGGTGGGATAGCTCGGAAAATTTCAAAAAGCGCGTCCTAGAGGGTGGTAGCTCGGTAGCTCAGGAAATTGCAAAAGGCACCATCTAGAGGGTGGGATAGCTCGGAAGATCGCAAACACGACTTTGCCGAAGAGCATGATACAGTGACAAAAGAAGAGTCTCAAATTAGTGCCCTCGAGTCCTTGTATCTGAGCCAGCTCTTGGAGTTAGCCAAAGTGTGTGAAGCAGCTCAGCCAACTCAACGTTCGAAGAAGGATGTCCTGGTCGAGTTGCTGAGTCCTCACTTTGGAGAGCTCGAAGAAGAAGTTCGAACCATGATGGCAAAGAACGAGCAGTCTCGGGGCGAAGCAAAAGAAAAGAAGAAGCGTGCCCGTGCCTCGCAGAGCCCGTCCTCCACCTTACCGAAGAGGAAGCGAACTACGCCGGGGAAGCCCCTCTGAAAACGTGCCCTGTTCTGTCTCTTGGCTTTTGGTGGTTTGCAAAAGAGCCGGCTCCGTCTTGCATGGCATGCTACTTATCGAGGCATCCGGAAAACGATGTGACACAGGAAACGGCTGGCTTGGTCTTCCTTGTACGGCATGGAAACCATTAGTTAGCAAAAAGAAACTGCGGCAAAAAAGCCATTTACTGCCTGTCACCTGACTTTTCTGCATCCTTGAGAGCTACTTTTCTTACACGCATAGCTACTTTTCTTGCACGCATATCTACTTTTCTTGCACGCATAGCAGTTTTGGTTTCCAGGTGCTTTTGTGGGCAATACAGGTGCATTCGTGGGCAATCCGGTGTCTTCGTGGGCAATTCAGGTGCATTCCTGTGGAAGTCACAGTGCCAAAGAACAGCAAGGGACAAGGTTGACGCGCATGATCTGACACTACTGAGCGAACGGAAGAAGGATTCGAATGGCAGGACCAGCTCATTCGTTGCAGGATGCGGAGCAGGAGTCGGAGACCGCCAGTGCCATGGAAACTTGGGATGCTGACGTGCAGCGTACACTGTGTGAGCCGACTGTGCTGTTGTACACGACAGGAACTTGGCCAGTAGCTGGTGTGTGGCACGCCATCTTTCTTGGCCTTCGGCGTCTCCCACACCCTGTGCGTAGCTCTCTCGGACGCAGAAAAGTCAGGTGATGCGGCAGTAAAGCAATCTTCTCACCTCGATACGTCGTTTTCTTGCACGAGGTTTTCCAGATTGCCACTCGGGCTCTCGTGGCAATCTGGAAAACCTCGTGCAAGAAAACGACTTTTCTCTCGGTGAATAAATAGCTATTTCTCCAGAATTCCAGTTCCATATTCCTCAAATAGCCAACTTCGTTTCGTTTCTCCGAAAATTTGGCCTAGCCATCTCCCTCGAATGCGCGATTAGATCTACTTTCCTGTGTAGTTCCCTTTTTCCATGGTAATTGCCCAGGAGACACTGCGCCGAGCAGGAAGTTTTGGAGAAGATATTCGATCCGAGGGCTGAACCACTTTTCTACCACTCTAACTACTCCACAGTCGTGTTTTTTTGGGGGTTTTTGCATGAAGCATCTCCTCGGATGCGCGATTAGATCTATTTTCCTGTGAAATCCCCCTTTTTCCATGGTAATTGCCCAGGGGACACTGTGCCGAGCTGGAAATTCTTTGAGAAGGTGTCCGATCTGAGGGCTGAACCACCTTCCTACCACCCTAGCTACTCCACAGTAGTGTTTTTTGGGGGTTTTGCATGAGTTTTCCAGCTGAAACGCGGTAAAAAAGCCCTCATAACTTTTGTCCCAAATTGCCCCATTGTAGCTTGCCTTGCGTGGGCCCCCCTACTTTTGAAAAGGTGCTGGAATGGGCAAAAAGTTTGGAAAAGGTGCTGGAATGGGCAAAAAGTTTGGAAAAAAAAAGGTGCTGGAATGGGAATTGGCCCGTCGTCCTGCCTGCCCGTGTCTGGGCGGTGGTCCTCTGTCCTGGCCCCTGTCTCCTGCTCTGTGGTCGTTCTCTCGCCCGTTCCGGTTTCTTCCGGGCGGTTTGGGCGTGGCCTCTGTTGCTCCGGGTGTTGTTACGTCGAAAAGCGGGAAACATAAGAGGGGCGCGGTGGCTGGGTCAGTGGGTGTTTGGTTGTAATCCGGCTGCCTCATTGGCCCGTTGTTGACGCTATTCTGCAGTCTTCTATCTGCAGCCCAGTGACCGGTTTCTCCAATTTTTTTTTGGAGCGCGGGACACTGTACAAGCCATGTTGGTACAGCGGGCTGCCGGTATCCGGTTGCTTCCGGAGCGAGAGCCCAAAAAAATGCTTCTTCAGCACACAGTGAACGCCAGTCTCACTGCGACCTGGGCTCGCCTGCTAGCGAGCAGGTCCGACCACCCCCTGCAACAGGGTGGACCGCTTCGTCCGGTCGCGCCCTAGGTCACTGGCCCCCGAAGATTCTCTCCAGGATACGTTCGTGTGGCCTGCCAATCTGCCGGAAACTGGGTGTTCAGAGTTTTCTCAGTCACCCAACACGAGTCGTCTAGTGTTCTTCGTTGCGTTTTCCTGCGTTTTTGCCCCATCCCAGAGGGGTTCTGCGAGTATCCGAAAAGTGAGCAGGTTCCGGAGAATCCGATGAACACCCTCTGATATTTCCCTTGCAGGACCTTACACAAAAAAACAAAGAACCCGAGCAGCCTCAAGAAGCAATTGGCTGCGTCAGGCTCCCGAGCAGTGGAGCGCATGACGTGCCACGTACTACATGACTTAACAGATTACCAGCGAAAGGTAGCGAATGACCGCGGACTTGCCTCTATCATTACGCCGACAAATGTGGCTTTCTCGCTCATGTCGCAGGTGGGTGAACTGTGCGATACTTTCTTGTGGAAGCAGGAACCCGGAAAAGGTATGCGATTCTCACCTTGGAGCATCCGTTCAAAGACAACTGTGGAGAAAGGCATGAAACTACCACACGGGCTGGCCCCTCCGCGTTGTTGCGTTCGGAAAGAGCTGGCAATTGGCGATCTGGCAAGTGACGATCAAAAAGTCGTCGAAAAAGGGCTGCCATGCGGACCAGAAACTGAAAAGTCCAACCTTTTTTCTAGATTTCCAAAATGCCTCTTATTCAAGGTTCCTCAGTGTTCGACCCCCACTACAATTACAAGACCTTCATCGGATGCATGTTTCCGATGCTACCGACATTTCATTGGAGTTGCTTTTACAGCATCATGGTCGATTCCGATCCATGCCGCGCTTGAAGAGTCCAAACAGGAAGTCAGATTGTGTTGAAGGGACTATTTGCGAATGCAACCAGCAACCCATTTGCAGGTCTCAAAGGGTGGAATGAAGGCGATAAGCGACGCACGAGCGAAAAGCTGTCAGATATTCTCTTGACTCTTGTACGCCTGAGCGACATCTCTGGCATGGATCTGGGTGATGCAACTTTAGCTCGGGTACGAAAGCTTTCCTGTCTGCAGCCGCAGTGCCCGCCTCCCGATCTCAGCCGCCTCGCCCACGATGTCGAGCCAAACACCAATTTCTACATCTGCCCCCTGTTCCCGTCGGACAAGGTATGTTCCTTTCACGCCAAACTGCTCTTTCTAGACGTACTGTATGGTCTAGAGGGGAGGGGCATCTCTGGAGAGAATAGATGGGATGCAATTCACAGCTGAGTTGACGCTTGTTCGCCGCTGTTGACTTCGCTCTAAATTGCCCCCATTCCCTGTTCCAGACCCACAAATCCATGCACCCCCCCTTGTTCAACGGTGTCCTGACTGCAGACACTCACACAAGACCACTGCAGTACGTTGCAGAGTTTTGCCCCATTCCAGTGCAGGGTCAAGCAGCCGACTCACTCTTACTTTCCAGGACGTGAGAGATGAACTGATGTGGAGTCCGGTGGACCGAGTTGAGCGAGGCACAACCAAAGGCAATCTTTGGTGGCAGGGAAAACCTTAAAAGCATTTGCCAGCTGTCTCTTGGCCAAATTTCTACAGTGCTAGCACAAACATACATGAGAGGCAAGTATCGCCTGAACACGTCTTCTGGCGGTGTCTTCTGACCTTTGTTATCATTGCGAGATCACAAGCTAAATTCTTCAGTCCGTCCGCGAGGCCAGGATCACTTTGCCGCGCGTCGAGCTGTATTGCCCACTGCTGCCGGAACAGGCTGTGGCGTGCCCGTTGCTCCCTGAACACGCCCGTGGATCGTCGTCGACAGCGTGCCCGCTGCTCCCTGAACACGCCCGCGGATCGGTATTCTCCGTACCTCTCTTTCATACGTCGCACTCAGGCGAGGTCCCGCTCCCGCAGGCTGCCGCGCCTCGCAGTGCGAAACCCGCAGAGAGTCCATCGGCGACTCCGGAATGCCGCGACACGCCGGAGACCAAGCCCGCCGCGTTGTCGCCCAAGGACAATGCCCGCGTTCCCAGCTCCAGGCGCCTGAAGCGACCCGGCATCTCGCGGACCCTATCCGTGATACCCAAAGGCGACGACCCGAAGGTAGTAGAAAAATGCTTTTCTCCCACGCACTTCGACCACGGCTTGTTCTCGCCGTACTCGGCGCAGACGCAAATCGAAGTCTCGTACGACGCCTCGACCCGCGAGCCGAACCAAGCTACCTCGCTCAGCACCGCCGATATGGGGTCCAACCGGAACAGTGGCCGGACCATCCCCAACGTGCTTCGGGCGGCAGACTCGGGGTCGTCGAACGCGACGCACTCCACGGTTTGGTCCGTCCAACCCTCGCCGCCTCTTTCGCCGCTCGCAGACGAGAAGTTTATCAACAAGTGGATCCCGTGGATCAGCGAGCACAGCCAGACCCTGCAGGAGTCCAGCTGGGACGACCTCGACATCGTGTGGACGTTGCCCATCGGCGAAAAACTCCGCGACGTCATCCCCGGCGGCAGCAAAATCCCCGTCAAGTTCGCGGAGCGCGCCGAATACCTCAAAGCGATCAAAGCGATGGCCGCCGAGCAGGAGAAGTCCCGCGTCCCGTCGCCGCTGATGGACAACACAGTCTTCCCCGGGATAGAGGCCCACGACAGCAGCGTCTCCCCGCCACCGCCCAAGCCGTCGTCACCGAGCCCCATGAAGCACACAACCCCAGGTTCCCAAGGGAGTCTCAGCCAAAGAAGACGGTTAGGGGCTACACTGAACAGTGGTAAGAACGGGACCGACCGCAAGAGCCGTGACGACCAGGACAACATGATCCGTTTGCACCGGACGTTGACTGTCACGCTTCCGAAAAGTGCTTGGAAAGAGAGTGAGCTCGGACTGTACTCTCCGACGCACTTCGAGAAGGACCTGTTCTCGCCCTGTACAGACGTACGCGAGGTCACCATCACTGACCCTCGGACCACGATACCTCCCGCTTGTTCGAAGTCCGACTTGACCGAGCTGCTACAACCGAAGCAACAGGCGAACGGCAAGTCCACGTCACCCCACGCAGCATCGCGACCGCCATCCACGGTCGCACACCGCCACGACTCGAAGCCCATTGGGATCCCTGTGTCCAGCTCGCACGCATCCGGTGGCACGGCGGCGACACCTGATTCGGTGAAGACGGAACCGCAGCTCTTCACCCCGGAGCACGGCTCCAAGAAGAACGACCTGCAGATGTCCGACGAGGAGTTCGACACCATCATCGAAGATCTGGAGAAGATGTCGTCGCAGCTCACCGAGGATGAGTTCCGCGACATGAATATCAACTACTGCATTCCTTACAAAGGAGACACGATCGACCTCCTCCCAAACGGGAGGCACCGCCAGGTGCGCTATTTCTTTTCATTTTGCCCGTTCTGCTCGTTGTTCTTAGTCAAGGAACACACTACGCCATGCACCTCGAGCTACACGCACATCCCTACAAAATGCTGTACTCTAAGCGGAAATATTCTAGCACTGCTACTTTCTGCGCACACAACATGAGCACACCATGAACGACATTTTTTTATGGTAACAACCGCGGTTGTCATTATCAAAAAGTGACGCTTGGCAGCGTACTGTGGAAATTACCATACAGGTGATAGTATATACGCACAAACAAAAATGGCGGCTATACCATCACGTGAGGACATGGACCTCACCCGACGTCGACCCGGCTGTGCGTAAATAATAAGAGCCACGTCACTTTTTGCTCAATTTGTTGTCACCGAAAGCAAAACCCCATATGCACAGGTGCAACTCAGTCGGCTGCCCGAATACCTCATTCTGGCGAAGCACAAGAGGCTGATGTGTATCGCAGGGGGCAAGTAGTCCCTACGCGATATTCGTCTCTTCTTTTTGAAGTGCACAATTGGAGGAGAGGCATTTCCGTTCGATACCGGCGAAACCGATTTGCTGGCAGCACAGCAACTTCTCGAAAGTCGTGGCCCCGCTCACATGTTATCGAAGTCAAGGTCGGATTGTCTCCCAAGGTGTTCCAGTGAACCAACCGGCATGCCTGGAGAAACATGTTCCTTTACTCGTTCGAACCCATGAGCCCGATAGGAACGAAGCGGAAACCTGCTGAGCACCGCCCCGCAGGTTGGACTGAAAAAGTCAGTCCAAAGCTCTCGCTTGTTGATGCTGGTACAGGTTCTCTTGGAGAGTTCTGCGTCTGTCGCCGCCGAGTTCCAGCAAATCAGGCCTTGACCGAGCTGACCTCTCGTGTCACTGCACAAAGTCAGACTAGCGTCAAACTCAACAGGGTCTTCTTTCCCCGCTGACAGTTTCAAGTCCGTTCCCTTGACTGCTGTTTCGCCAGATAGTAGGTAGGGACAGAAGGAATCTCATCGGTCCATTCATGCGCGTCTTTAATTAGAAGACGGGCGATGAACTCCAGGCGAGAAAAGCTACGTGAGGACAGTCGCGGGGGCACGATCCAAGGCAACGACACCTGAGCCTGAGGACGAGCGCGTCCTCCCGAAAAGCTGTGCAGAGACAGAGACACGCGATGAGCGACGTTAGGCCTTCATTATTTCTCAGCTCTTTTGGTAGCCCTACGTCGTTATCCATCGTCCGTAGTCATGCCCGAGAGACGAGCTCGCAGCTTTTAGCAGCAGGAGATCTGGCCACAACGCGCCTCCGGCATCCACGCAAACCGTGTGCAGCGACTCGGTAAGGTCCGGTTTTGGGTTGCCGACAGCACCCCTTACTGGGGGGGGGGGGGCCAAATACAATAGTTATAATATTGTATTTGCTGAGAAGTTCAATGTGGAACACTCCTGAAGCCGGGAGTCCAATCTTACTGCTTGATTTCGCTGTCAATGGCTTTTTCCTCGGATTTGGGTTCAATAATTTCTGAGAACCACCCGAACCCAAAAAGAAATGGCCCGCTTTTTTTAGCGCCCGTGGTACAGCGGTTCCCACTCCCACATGTGGTGCTGAGGGTGCTGGTTCGATTCCTGGCGGAGTGGTTTTTCCAAAGTCTGAAGTGCCATATGGGGGCCAGATTTTGGACTATATCGAGTGTAGAAAAGGTGCCGATACATGCCAGGGATAGCTCTTTCCGTCCCGCAAAGTTTTGGCCAAATTTCCCCAGTGTTGACCCAAGTGCCTGTACCCAGACTTTCAGCACCCAGAATTTTGAAAACCCGGTTTTCTCGATCCTCCCCCTCTCGAAAAAGAAGCTGCTCTCGAGGAGGGAATCCCGTGGAAACCCCTGCAAACCCCACTGAGGACATATAATATTGTATTTGCCAATACTATTGTATTTGACTACCTACAGTATTTGACCCCCCCCCAGTAGCCCGACCGATGAGAATGCTCGACAGGCGGCGGTTGCGGGCCACGGAAAACCTCCGACCCAATACGTTTCTACCGAGCGAAACCGCAGACCGACCAGGCGCACACGCCAACCACAGCGTGTGTGGATACGTACACCCTTAGTACCACCATACCCACCTCTATAGCCCCTGTAGGGTGCTACGTAGGTGTACTACGTGGTGTATGCCACCCTCAGGATGCACTCCATAGTGATGGTAGACCCATACGGGGATCTATCAGTGCCAGTACCCCTGACCTCCTAAAAGGGTACGAGGATTCCTATTGGTTCGACCAGAAAAACTCTGACCGTCGCGGGTTTTTTTTCCTCGCTCTTTTCCATTCTTGCATATCAGGCCTGCATGCCCCATCAAAAGCAATCGAAAAGAAAACAAAAGAGCGTTTTACCACCTTGCGCGGTGTCACGGGATGTTTGGCAGCCGCTGCTAAACAGCAGCGGCTGCCAAACATCCCCTGCATGCTAATTCATGTGGTTCATGTACTTACAAAAGAACTCAATGCTAAACAGGGTGCCCTGTATCCGTCATACTCATCAATGCCCTGCTGTCGGTAGTGATGAGCGGTCAAGAAAGAAGCGGAGGGTGTGAGTCCAAAGTCATACGCGGACGACGCCACACTGCTGTCCAGGCTGTCGGAGGCCGCCCTGCAAAAGGGAGTGGACGTAGTAGACGAATTCTGCACACTCACCGGGATGGAGCTAAACCTCCAGAAGACAGTCGCGTTCTCGACGAGACGTAGGCATCAGTCGACTCTCAAACTCCGCAGCGTGGATGCGCTGCTGCGGTTTAGCAAATCCGTCAAGTGCCTCGGGGTCCTAGTCTCGACGGCGAAGAATAGGACGGAAAGGTCCGACTCGGAGAGGGTGGAGAAGGCGGCTGCCCTGGCGGAAGGCCTCCGCCATGCGCCGTTCCGGTACGAAAAGCGGGTCCGGATTGTGCAGTCGAATGTGCTACCGGCGGCGCTGTCAGGCTGCTCTTTCGCGCCGGTATCGAAGGTGGCGATGAAACGGCTGACGACGTCGGTGATGGGACTGATCTGGGGTGGATCCAACCCGAAGCGCGCGAGGGAGATGGTCCTAAACTTTCAGGAGAAGGGCCACCTGACGGATCCCGGTACATGCCTAGCATATAGGGTGACGACAGCGTTTTACGCGGCGTGCGAGAGGTTGCCACGACTGCTGCCTCTGATGGAGAGCATCCGGGAAAGATACGCCGAGGGGGACTTACCCCTGGGGCCAGTTGGACTGGCGATGAGGAGCATGGAGGAGTGTGGACACGTATGGGATACGGCGACGAGAGGCATATGCCGAGCTGATGGCAGCCAACCGGGCCGTCTGGCCCAGATGCACGCTGGAACACGGTGTGGTAGTACCCGAGAATGCCCAATTCTCGAGGCGGCTCCAGGAGATGATGGCTGAAATCCTTGCGGAACGGGCTGGGCTCGAAGCACGTGGCTGGGTGGCCAGGAACCCCACGACCCCCTGGTCGAGAGCGGATGCGATGCGATGTAGGGACGCAGTGCCCGACGTACCCTGACTGGACGATCGGGAGAGCGGCGAGGTGGGCCCTGCCTGCCCCACCACAACTGCACCCAGACCCCGTGCATATGCCGGGTGTCGGTATAGAGAAGGCACTCGTCACATGCGCGACCCATCACAAAGGGAAGTGTGAGGCGTGCAGAGCACTCGTCCGAAGGGATGTTCCCACGGTAGAGATGTGCTGCCGGCACCATCACCACGCGAACGAAGGGCAGCCGATCGCGGTGTGCACAGAGCACAGCACGACGAAGTGCGGCGAGTGCAAGACGGCGGCGGCGTGTTGCCGCAGCGGGCATCATGCCTGCCGCACGCATGGCAGAGGAACCTGCCAAGAGTGCAAAAGGCTCCCTACGCTGACGCAGAGGCGACCGGCGGCATGTTGCAGCCGCGGCCACCACCAGTCCAACAAGCCGAACGTCCAGTCAACCCCCGGACGCAACAAGAAGAAGAGGCCCTCCTCACCCACCCAGGTGGGTGTACAGCGGGAAACGCCAGTAGGAAAGCGAGCGGCGCGAGCGCCGCTCGCGGCAACGAAAAAGGAGACGGCGACGACCGGACGGGCGACCAAGAGGCCGCCACCAACGCCAGGAACCAGCGAACGACCAGCGCTGAAGAAGAGGGTGCTCGGCACCCCGAAGGAAGGCCCGATCGCCGGCCGCAAGCGGAAGAAGACGAAGGCGACCACACCCGACTCAGGGGTGCATCGAAGGAAGAAGAAGGTACCGAGGGCAAGCAGCTCTCAGAAATGACCGGGGACCACGGGCACACCAATGCCCTCGAAAGTGGAAAACGGGCACTCCTGCCCGCCCTCGTACTCGCCGACTCAGTCTTAGGAATCGCAAGAAAGCCAAACCCCGCTAGCTCCACAAATGCTCGACCTTGACGACGCAATGGCAGGTGACGACGTCATCCGATAACCTGACTTTCAAGGCAGTGCATGCTAATCCACGTGGTTCATGTACTTAAAAGAACTCAATGCTAAACAAACAGAACGTGGGCGGCGCCGAAGCTTTACCAGCTTCGGCTGACACCATTTGCGCACTTAACCATGGTTAAGAAGACGACTGAAAGCAGAGACACATCATCTGCAGAATAACACGAAAAGCCTCTAGGCAAAACCCGTTTTCACATTTCTTTGTACAAGCACCTGCTTTGTAGGAAATACTTGAGGAGTCTGCAGCTGCAAAAGATCAAAGGAGGTAAACGTGCTGTAGCCCACATGAAACACAGGTAAATCTGGGCTCAGTGGCGGGCGTAAGCGTTCAACACCTGGTTTGCACTGCACTGGTTGGACTGTTTTGACCGCCACGGTTCCTTCCGCAGTTTGCACTGGTGGAAAACTTTGCGGTACTCTCATGCAAAGAAGACTTGCTGCCCCGCCCTTCTGGTTTGACCACCCGCACTCTTCTCGAATAAAACAAAACTACGCACTTCTTTGTAACACGAACCTACTACATAATCAACCCACTCGACAGCCTGATGCAGCCTGTGTTTGGCGTTTTTCTCTCGGATTTTTGTTTTTTTTTTTGGGCTGCGTTTTCTTCTTTCCTTTCAACCCCGCCCCAACCCCCCCCACCTCTCTTTTGCTTTCAGTTGTTGTAGAGTACAGAGTTTCCGCAGAGAAGCATGGGAGGGGGTGAGGACTCGTCGTAGCAATTCCTTTCTGAAATTGCGCATGCTTTTTTAGGGTGCACTTCTCGCGGGGGTTTGTGGAGTGTGGCGCTCACTGGCGTGCGAATGACTCCCACTTTTTTTTGAAGGCAGCACTTCGTGGCCGGTGCGCTGAGGGAGAGGGTCCACTGGTAGAGGAGGGCGACCATGCCTTCGTACCCGTGGGGGTGCCGCCCGAAGGGCGCGTCCAAGTTTGGGCACTTCCTTTCTTTTCTAGCAAACCTGTTTGAGCACCTTCGGTGCGTCTAGGGGGGTCGAGTGAGGACCTAAAGAGAGACAAGAGGTATTGGGCGACAAGCCCGGAGTCGAACCCAGTCGCTCGCTCTCCTGCTGTGCGTTGCACAGTGCGTTGCTCAGGGTAGTCGAAGGCATGACAAACACGCTAATGCGACAAATTTACTGCTGTCGGATTGGCGCCGCCCTACGTTTGGAAAGATTGTCAGGTCTCCTTCCAGAACTGCTCCGCAACTACAACGGCGCGTGCCACTACGGGTACTACTGACAAGCAACGCGGCTCGCGAATTCGGGAGTTTCTGCTCCGTATCGTCTGACGAGAACTGCCAAGAAAGGGAGAAGTAAGGAGCAAGACTTCGTGTCTGCCATAACTACGCTGAGTGACTGCCTCACCTCGGATAAACGAGCTTGGGCGGGTTCACTTTCCATCCAGCCATCCCGTAGTGGAAGCGCCGCCCCCCCGAGATGCACGACCACTCGGAATGAGGTTTCACCTGTTATGTACGTAGCATGTGAAAAGACAGACCCAGTCTAACCTTTTCAATAAGCCGGTCGTGTGGGGCTTATTTATGTTCGTTGCGAGAGCCCCCAGAATCACAATTGGCCCTACTCACTCGGCAGTATTGTGAAGGTTTTCACTATAGAGTAAGGTGTTCTCCAGGCGGAGGAAGTTTAGTAATGGTACTATCGTCCCTCGGGACTAGAGGCCTTCAACTACCGTGAGCAGCGCACTGTGCACGTGTTGCCATTAGCCGTGCTTGCGCACGTGGACGGGGACCGTTGGCAACTCCGATTTTGATCCCCGATGAGGAAGTTGTTCCCCTTTTCCCGACCACACACTTTCCAACAACCGCGATATCGGAAAGTGTTCGCCCGAACTTCTTACCTCCGGGCTTATTGTTGGACTGGCCGCGTTGCTGCCCTCAAACCTCGCACTTTTGCGCTTGCTAACAAGAACGGTAAAACGGCAAACCAAGCTAGACCACTAGGCTGGTATAGGTACACACAGGTAGGTCCAAGCCTGGGGTCCCACAGTTCGTCCACGGTCCAGAGGCCCACAGTGGGTCCCGCAGTGGGTCCACAGTCCAGAATGGGTATACAGTGGGTCCACAGTGGCACTACTTGTGCCACGAAAGATACAAATCCCGATACCACGCCGTAAAAAGAACTTGTAATCTGCAAAAAAAATAAAGCCGCCCGAACAATACAGTTTTTGGGGAGGGGAGTTGCTTCGCCCGAGAATCTTCCCATGCACTGCCATTTCGCCTCAGAGAATCCGCCCGCCCAGCCCCTGAGGCAACTGTACCGTAGGTAGGGCACGGGAGGGGGTGGCCGAACTTTGTTTTTTGGTGTCAGATTGGCCAGAAATAGTCCCAACACCTCCTCCCACCCTCTTTCCCCCCCCCTCTCCGCCCGACCCAGGCCTAACACCACCGGTCCTCTAGACCTCAAAAGTACTATTTTTTTTTACATAAGCGCCAGCTTGAAAGGAAATGGTCGACGATGCTGCCCGACAAAGAACAGAAGGGATCCCAAGTGCTGTAACTACCGAACCACGTGTTGAACGGACGTGAGGTCATGCGGGTCTAGTCATGCGGGTCTACCCCTACACGATAAATCACACAAACACATCAGGTCAAAGTCCTGAGTGAGAAAGCAACACACGGTGGTGTAAGCGAAGAACAAATCAGATTGTGATTGTATTGTATTTGCCCCTTACCTCTATATTTTCTCCCTTCCATTCGGAGTCGAAGCAGCTACGTCGGGTATTTTGACTGCCAAAAGGCTCGCACTCAACTATTCTTTGAAATTCGGCACAGTTCACAAAAGAAACGCGTTGAACCCGAACAGGAACGACGATCAACCGTGGCACGGAGACAAGAAGCAACAGAAATGAACGTGTACACCAAAGAAACAACCCACACCCACAGAGCCCTTGCTTGCTCTAAGAGAACCCATTCAACATAGGTCACCCGGAGACCCTAAAATCTCGAAGTCTCAAGCGAACTTTAACTCTAGAAACACACCTCAACGCAATACCGTTTATCAGGTTTCTTCCACGGGCAGCCGCCGGGTACTTACAGCGGCTGCTGCTACACCTGGCAGCCGCTGTCATATGCAGTATAATCTTCTGGCAGACGCTATGCCGACGAACGAAAAGCTCGCGGATAGTCGCCAAACTACAACAGGCACACCCTGACGGGTCTTCAACAAGAAGATATCCGTGGTGGTGGTGCCCTGCGTTTCCACCTGTGTTGCCGCGGGGTTTTCCTTGTCTGCCGAATGTTTTCAGACTCCGGGGGTTCAACCGATCTTTCACTCACCCGCACCGCAAACCTACTCGTTGTACGGTCTATGGCTGACGGAAGCCACAAACAAGAAACAGCTACGAAAAGACAAAGCGCGGTGTCCAAACCGCTGATGCCTCGGTCGTTTCCCGCATCGAAACCAGTATCCGGTGCCTGGCGATTGCTGGCAAGATCCACCCGCGTATCTTGCAATCTCTCGCAAGTGTGATGAGAATGCACGACAGCAGCGCTGCGGTGGCTCCTAATAGGCCCTCAATCCCAAACAGCCAGCAGCTGCGAAGCAGCCCACACTGTCACCTCACGTTCACACCCACATAACTGGTCGGGGCAGCAGACCGGCCACTTCTCCGTGCGGACTCACAACTGTGGACCAGATGGCGACTGCCAGTGGACCAGGAGTTTTGAGCAGCTAGTCAGGCCAATCCCATGTCATAGAGAGAACTTGCCACATCCTCGGGTGTGATGTGCCGCCTGTGCTGAGACATTCAGCTGCTGCGACGGGCCGAAACCCCGTGCAGCCAACAAGATGAACACATAAGTCTTGAGCTGAGTGCGAGGAGAAGCCGGCAACCTTCCACGCGTGTCCCCCAAGGGATTTCGCCCCGCCTGCTCTTCGAGAGAAGTCACAGGATCACTGGCCGCTGGCCACCGGGCCTCGGGCGAGGAGCTTTCTACACCTGCGAAATGCCACCTCATGTACAACATTTTGTCCCAAACGAATAAGTAAAATAACGAAACACGCCCGCACATTCATTTCTTCTCGTTTTCGCGTAAAAAGCAGACTTTTCCTCGAGAGAAACCGAGGGGTCTTTGGGCTCCTTCGGGGCCCTTCTTTTTCTTCTCTGCCCTGGAAAAGTGTTTTCGGGGTCTCTGAGCGGCATGCTCTCCCCCCCAAACGATGCTTCGCTCGTCTTGCGCTCACTTTATCCTTGCCCCCATTCCGCCCGCTCCTTCTACCGCGCCGGTGTCCATTGTGGATGCAGAAGGATACTCGGTGTTGGAGATCACGGTTTCGGTCGGGTGGGAGAGGAGTGCCTGTCTCGGCTGTGGCCGGGCGCATGTACCTTACACGTCCGCCGCGGGCAGCAGAGCCGCAACCCGCTCTGCGCTCCTGCGGAGCGACCTACGCCCGCCGCAGCAGTACGAAGAGAACCACAATAAATGCTAGAAGTGAGAAGACGGGAAACTCCCCGGCGAGTTTGAGGTCTGAAAGAATGCAGATTATCTGTAGCGATGGACCTGCATTTAGTCACGGTAGGCGACTACCTCTTCGATCGTACCGTGACCAGAATCATCCATGCGTGCCATATTCGGCGCTGGCTGGCCACCTGTAGCGACGGTGTGCCACCGAGCAGAGCTGCCACACCACACTTAATTCCACTCAAACTTTGCACGCTGCGGTTGACCGTCCTCGCTTTTGCCCAGGATCATATCTTTTTTGTATATGCACCTGCTTTGTAGGAAATGCTTGAAGAGGCTGCCAGTTGTGAATCTCGACTGATGAACCAGGCTTTGACGGGAACGACACGCTACTGATACTACCTTCCACGGACAAAAAAATCAACTGCTAATGCTGTCAACGCCAACACGGACGGTCTGGGCGTGTTCATATTACGTGAAATGAGAGAAACGAATGATTCACAGAGACGACAGACTACAAGAGGAGAAGGCAAGCGGGTAATGTAATTCGGACCCAAACTTTGGACCCAAACATTTGGACCCAACAGATTTGTGCCCTTGTAATCCAGTTTGGGATATACGGGCACAAAGATTGTTTAGAAGAAGGATACAAGGACACAGATTTGTTTAACGTGGGATAAAAGGGCATTGCACCGAGGTGATGTGCTCCACACGAAACCTTCTAATCTACGCCTGCATGCCGCAACCCTCAACCCGGGCGGCGGCGCTTTGGCATGAGCCAGGAACCTCAAGGGGAGCAGCGCGAGAGGCATCATCCACGCTTCAAAGGCCCACACACGAAACCTTCTAATCTATAAGTCACGCTAGAACACAGCACTGGTAAATCTGGGTTTATTCGCAGGCGTAAGCGTTCGACAAAAAAGTCCCACCTGTTTGTAAATGACTTGATTCTCCCCCTCAAGCCTCCTTCGAAAGGAGCACAAGGCAGCCCCATGAAGTACTTCTTTCTTCCTTCTCTTTCTTCTTCTCCTCTTCTTTTTCTTTTTCGTTTTCGTCTTCTTCTTCTCTTTCTGCAAGTTTCCCGTTTACCGCTTTTTCTCCTTCTGCGGCTACGCACGGTCAGGAAAAGAATGTACCACAACTAACACTTGGCAAAAAGAAAACCCAGCAAAAAAAAAAAAAAAAAAAATGAAAGTCTTTTCGAACAGACGAACGCCGACACGGAAGGGGGTAGGCAGGACCTCGCATCGTTTGCTTTTAAGTTGCTTCTTTTAGTCTTTCCCCGCCTTTACATGGCAGACCCTTGTCCCGCGCGTGAAGCGTTTCGAGGGCCAACCCTCTCTTGAAACGACTGCACTTTCCGGGGCCTGTGAAAATGGTCAACAAAGGTCGTCGGCGTGCCCGCGAGAGGCATCATCCACGCTTCAAAGGCCCACACACGAAACCTTCTAATCTATAAGTCACGCTGGAAACACTGGTAAATCTGGGTTTATTCGCAGGCGTAAGCGTTCGACAAAAAAGACCCACCTGTTTGTAAATGAGGGTAGGCGGTTTTTTTTTTTTTGGCCCATGTCCGCGCGCGCGTAAATTTTTGGGAACCCCCGGAAAAAAAAAACTTTTGCCAAAAAAAAACTTTTGGGATCTGTGCATTGGAACCGGTCGTGAGAGCGACTGCAGGCGTAGTCACGAGCGTGTCCGGCTCGCGAAAAGTCGAAAACCTGTTCATCACACCGATACTTCACGGCGATGCAAATCGCGTAGACTTTGTTTACCTCAGTGTGTATTGACTTTGAAGCTGACTATGCCCGGTGCTGGGTTGGTGCGCTGGGCAAGCAATATCGTGCTACTTTGACGTTGGTGTCAATCTAAACAGCAAGATTTGCGTAGCTCCTGCTGGACGCAGTCGAAGCACGCGGGATACAAGCACAGCCTCAGCCTCGAAAGTGTGCGCGGTTTTACCGGCAAGGCATGTCGGGAGGTTTTGCCACTGTGGTGCGATTATCACACAGAACCAGTCCGGGGCAGTGCACGCGTCTATGCCTTCCGACGCCTCAAGCAGCTACTAGTATCTGAGACTCGACTGAGGAGGCATGAAAAGGACGCGGGGCAAGCGATGCGTTCACGGTGCTTGCGACTTAGTGCACTTGACCGGCGGCAATGCCTTGTGCCGCGGTATATTTGCGAAGAAAACGGCACTCGTCGCCTGACAGTCTAGACCGCACATCCCTGAGCATAACTGCCTTCGTTGCACACGGCGTCTAACCAATTGCCGTGTGCTAGAAGCACCTGCCCTCCGTGCGGATGTCGAGACATCAATGGTCTCTTTCGATGTGGGTGAGGTACATCTTGTGAGTCCGGCGCCGTTTGCTACGCATCAGAAGGTGGCCACTGGCTAAAGCTTGCTGACAGGAGGGTCGGCAGAGTACCGACAAACTCCGTTTACACCAAGCAGGGCATCTTTGTGTACTCGGGTAATATTGACAAAGCCACTACACCCGAAGTGACGGTGTCGACGTCCGCCTTTGGGGGTTTCAACAGCAGACCGCCGCAGAAGCCGCGAGAGCAACCATCCTTGCACAAGGTGGAGGAAAGCAGAAGTTGAAGTTCACCATACTATCTGCGGGTAGCTGGCGCTTATTCTCGCCGATGGAAATGCCACCGACCAGCCGTCAGTAGGCTCTCGCACGGTGGTTCGGTAGGACCGTGACATCGCAATGGGGCATGTCAGAAGAGAGATAAGAGATTGACGGACACCCGCGCAATCGACAGTCCTCTGGGTCACTGCTCTATTGTTCGCAGCGTACCCAGCGAACCGCGATCTCGAGTTCAAACCCGAGTGTTTTTTCTTGAGAGGGATAAACACGCAGTCTTTTTCCCTCAGGTTTTATTGTCGCAAACGAATCACCGCGTGCATCGGGCGGCGCCCACAGCACGGAACAAAGCGCCCATGCGGGGCTTCAAGCTCATTAGACAATCGACGCATACCACACGAACGTATCAGGTTACCACACAACGTAAGCACACTCTCCCCGGTAGCTCCGGTCAGTTGACCTCCGCCGGGCTTAAAAAAGTTACCCCAAGTTTCCCCAAGTTGCGATGCCCCCCAAGCAGCAACAGCAGAACGCCCTGCAGAGAGACGCGGAGGGGCTGGCTCTCCTGGAGAAGCGCCTTCTCGATCTCGAGGCAGGCCTGGCCCGGCGTGAGGCCGAAGTTGAAGCCGCCGAGAGGGAGATCGGCGCTGCCCAGAAGAGGGCACGTGAGCAGGACGAGGCGGAGAAGGAGGCCAAGAGGCCAAGAGGCGGAGAGGAGCTACCGGGAGAGGGGGGGGTACCACTGATGCCGGCCGAGCTCATGCCCGGCCTGCCGAGGGCGAGGGCGGAAGAAATCTTTCTCGCCTTTGACGAGCAGGACCCAGGGTTCTGGGCGGGCCTGGGCCCGACGCTGCAGCGGGAGCTGGGCAGCCTCGAAGACGAGCGCGAGGTGCTCGCGCTGCTGGATGGCGCGGCAGTCGCGGGGCAGGACGTCGGCGACGATGACGACGATGACGACTTCGCGTTCCTCGACCCGGAGCGGTGGAGAACAATGCAGCCGACGGCGGCAAACATGCGGGGGTTTGAGGACGCAGTCCGAAGGCTGTACAGGTTCAAAGGGAACCAACAGCTGCAGGACAGGCGGGACGATGTCACGGAACGGGTCCGTGACCTCGTCCGCCTGCGCCGCGGGGAATCCGGTCCCCCGAAACGAATGTGGATCCTCCGCCTGGGGGGGCTCTTCCACTCCTACGAGGAGCAGAACGCGGAGTACGAGACCCGCGACCCCAGCGCAGCGCTAGTGATGCGCGACGTGCTGAGGGTGGAACTTCTGCCCGAGAGAGTGCGGCAGGCCCGGCGCCGGTTCACGGCGCAGTTTAAGGCGGCGCCCAAGTCGGTTCCGCCCCGCGCTCGGGGGGTCCCTCCGCGTCAGGCGCCGGCCTGCCGCAATTTCAAAGCAGGCAGATGCACAAGGGTGGACTGCCGTTTCTCGCACGGGCCCGTCTCCCGCAGGACAAAAAACGGGTGACTCCCCTCCCAGAGAGGGGGGTTTGCCGCGTGGGAGAGGCGGGTCGCGGTTTTCGAGGGCGGCGCGACCTCGAAGAAGACGACGGCGCAGCGGGCGTCGATCGTGGCGTCGCTGACGCGGTTCACAGCCGTGGCGGGGTTGCAGGCGGCTCCCCCCGCGCTGAGAATCAAGGCGTTCGCGACCGCCATGCTCGGCAAGGGCATGACACAGGAGCAGTTGGAAGCGTACGTCGCGAGGGTGCCGGGGCAGAGAGGCAGGCCGAGGACCGGCGAGATGCGCACGGCCTCCGTCGGCAAGTACGTCGAGGTGCTGGGGGCGAAGCTCGGGGTGCCGTCGGGGGATCTGGCGGCCATGAAGAAGGCCATCCTCAAAGCCAGGCTCGAGCGCAGGGAAGTGCCGGCGCATGCCCCCCCGATCACGCTGGAGCAGCAACGGACCCTCGTCGAGGGGCTGGTCAGGGGCGGCGACGAGCAGGTGACGGTGGCTGCCTGCCTGGCGTGGGCGGGAGCGCTGCGGATGGCGGACCTGCGGGCCCTGGCCCCGACAGACGTGGTCATCGTGGGGCCGGGTCTGCTCCGAGTTTCGTGGTGGACCACGAAGGAGGCGAGCCTACGTATGAGGGAGTCAGAGGTGACTTACCGGGTCCCCCTGGGCGTGGCGCTGCGAGTAAGCAGGTGGGTGCAGCGGGGGGCTCGCTTCACCGAGGCCACGACGAGGAAGCTGTTGCGGGAAGCGAGGAAGCTGTTCCCGGTTTGTGCAGAGCACAGCTGGAAGAGAGGGGCGCTCCAGCACCTGGCCAGAAGCGGGGCGGGCTGGGAGGACCTCCTGCTCATGGCCCGTCACCAGTCCAAGGACACGTTGAAGCGTTATCTCTGGGGCTGCCTGACCCCGGACAGCGTGAGGACGGCTCGCGCGTCGCTGCTGCTCCACACGCCGGTGAGCGGCGACCTGATGGCGTGCTCAAGGTGAAGGGTGCGGCCAGGACGAGCACGTTCTGCCCCGAGTACGCACAGGACCTGAAGAGCTCGCATCCCCTGCGGGACTGGGCAAACAGCCGCCATCCCGGGGCAGCCGGGTATCTGGACCGCCTGCTCGCATGGGGGGAAAGCCGGTTACGGGGCGACATGGGCGAGCAGAGCGAGGCCGACTTCGACAGGGCGGTGACCTTGGAAGACTGGCTGCTGCGCGGGGACGTGAGCACGCACGTCGAAGGGGTTCGGGCTCAGGAAGAGGCGCTATCGGAACTGGCATCGAGGACGTACACGAAGGCACCGAGCCCGGTGTACAGAACGTCCCGCGGGCCCATCGACACCATGCCGGTCACAAAGGCCGACTACGGGAAGGTCGAGCGAGGCCTGTGGGAGGACGAGATTCGCGTCCTGCGCCAGCTGACGCGAGAGCCCATGCTCCTCTCGCACGAGAGGCACCACGCTCCACCGAGCTCGGACATCACTGAGGCCGACCTGGCGGTGATGCTGCAGAGTGGCGTCGTTAGGAGAGTCGAAAAGAGGCCGCGGATCACTCTGAAGGTGTTCAAAATCCCGAAAAAGGGGAAGGAAGAGACCCGTCTGCTGATCGATGGCAGGCCCTTTGACAGCCGCACCTCCCAACCGCTGTCCCCCATCACCCCGTCGCTCAGGGATGTGGAGGGCTTCGTCCTGGACCACGCTTGGTTCGCGACCCTAGACCTGCTGGGCTACTTCTACCAGCTTCCGGTGTCCGACGCGCTGGCGGACTACCTGGGGTTTAGGGCGGCCAACGCGTACTACGTCTTCCGGATAGCCGTCCCGGGCATTGCGCGCGCGCCGGCGATCGCCCAGCTGACGACCCTGGGGGTCCGCCGACTGGCCGGCATCGGAAGCCGCAGTCTGGCGATCTACGACGACATAGCCTACGGGGGCTGGACAAGGTCCGACGTCGTCCGGGACGAGCGGAGCCTGAGGGCCGTGCTTGCCGACACCAGGATCCAGATCCGGGAGGACAAGGCGCAAGGCCCCTCGCAAGTCGGTACCTTCAACGGTCTGGATCTGGACCTAGCTACAAAGACGATCGCGATCCCGCGGGAATGGGCAGCAGTCTGCCGCGCGAACAAGCCGCAACGCGTGACGTCCTTCCGGGCCCTGGCACAGCGTATCGGGTGCCTGCGCTGGGCACTGTACGTCATGAGGTCCCCGGCGGCGGCGTATCCCGGGCTGCTGCGTGCGAGCCGACTGGTGAGTGGCAGGTGCCTCACCTACCGCGACTGGGACACGCTCGTGGAGCTCCCGCAGGAGCTGCTCGCGGAGCTGGAAGCTGGTGATCGCTGGCTGGGGGACGCTTCCCCCCGCAGAGTCAGGCGCCCAGCGCGGCGAGTGCACGTCTGGACGGACGCATCCGACCAGGGAGGTGGGGTGGTCGTCCTGGATCCGACGCGACGGACCGTCCTCGCTCGCGAGAGCTGGAGATGGAAGGATCGGCTGGCGAGGCTGGCTCCGCCGACGCCGATTCGGCGGCGCGAGCTGGTGACGGCGATTCTTGGCGTCCTGCTGGCTCGACACGTCACGACTGGGTGGGTGACGCTGGATGTCTTCCACGACAACAGCACGGCCGAGAGCCGCCACCGAAAGCTTGCGTCCCCGCACCCAGCGGAAAACCGCCTCATCGTTGAGATGCAGGAGCGCCTGCGCGATGCGGACGTGCTCACCCATCTGGTTCCGGGCGAGAACATGGTCGCCGACCTGGACACCAGAGACTGAGAGATTGAGGGGGGGGAGGGGGGCGCGGCGTCTTTAAATAATGCCTACTGTTTCCTTCCGCGTGAAGGCACACGGAAGAGGGCCTCCGCAGGGGTGCTGACCCCAGCGAATGAAAGGGCTCCTTTTCCGCGGCAGGATGTATCTAGCAAGGTGGTCGGTGCTTCTCACTGGCCCCGACGCACGCCAGCGTCCTCCTCCAAACCCTCTCTGTCTCTATTTATGTCTCTCTTTCTCTTTTCTCCGCATGTGGTACAAAGAAGCGAGGTTTGGCGCGGCAGCTCTTCCCCAGAGAAGGGAAATAAAATTGAGAGGGATAAACACGCAGTCTTTTTCCCTCAGGTTTTATTGTCGCAAACGAATCACCGCGTGCATCGGGCGGCGCCCACAGCACGGAACAAAGCGCCCATGCGGGGCTTCAAGCTCATTAGACAATCGACGCATACCACACGAACGTATCAGGTTACCACACAACGTAAGCACACTCTCCCCGGTAGCTCCGGTCAGTTGACCTCCGCCGGGCTTAAAAAAGTTCCCTCCCTCCCTCCCAATGCGATGAGGGTATCGCGCCATGAACTTCTTCCCTCCGCGAGGGTCCCCCGATGGCATCGTGCAGCGTTTTCCCCTCAGCAGAGGGCTGGCTTCCCCGTGCGGGAAATGACGTCGCGCTCCCTCCGCAGAGGGCTCCCCAGCAGGGGTGGCATCGTGCAGCGTTTTCCCCTCAGCAGAGGGCTGGCTTCCCCGTGCGGGAAATGACGTCGCGCTCCCTCCGCAGAGGGCTCCCCAGCAGGGGTGGCATCGTGCAGCGTTTTCCCCTCAGCAGAGGGCTGGCTTCCCCGTGCGGGAAATGACGTCGCGCTCCCTCCGCAGAGGGCTCCCCAGCAGGGGTGGCATCGTGCAGCGTTTTCCCCTCAGCAGAGGGCTGGCTTCCCCGTGCGGGAAATGACGTCGCGCTCCCTCCGCAGAGGGCTCCCCAGCAGGGGTGGCATCGTGCAGCGTTTTCCCCTCAGCAGAGGGCTGGCTTCCCCGTGCGGGAAATGACGTCGCGCTCCCTCCGCAGAGGGCTCCCCAGCAGGGGTGGCATCGTGCAGCGTTTTCCCCTCAGCAGAGGGCTGGCTTCCCCGTGCGGGAAATGACGTCGCGCTCCCTCCGCAGAGGGCTCCCCAGCAGGGGTGGCATCGTGCAGCGTTTTCCCCTCAGCAGAGGGCGGGCTTCCCCGTGCGGGAAATGACGTTGCTTTTCCCTCCGCAGAGGGCTATGCAGCTTTTCCCCTCAGCAGAGGGCTGACTTCCTTCCGCTCCACAGAGGGCATCGGGCACGTGCGTGCATGAGGCTGGAAGCGTGATTACTGCATCCCCTCCGCACTGCCCTGGATCTTCTGTTTTCCTCCTCCTTTCCCCTTGTGCGACAAGGAAGAAGAAATCCTTGCTCAACACAGACCGATACAATCCTGCCTACTGTTTCCTTCCGCGTGAAGGCACACGGAAGAGGGCCTCCGCAGGGGTGCTGACCCCAGCGAATGAAAGGGCTCCTTTTCCGCGGCAGGATGTATCTAGCAAGGTGGTCGGTGCTTCTCACTGGCCCCGACGCACGCCAGCGTCCTCCTCCAAACCCTCTCTGTCTCTATTTATGTCTCTCTTTCTCTTTTCTCCGCATGTGGTACAAAGAAGCGAGGTTTGGCGCGGCAGCTCTTCCCCAGAGAAGGGAAATAAAATCCTGTGGCATCGTCTATCATCTGCAGCCTCCGACTATGGAAGGTTTTGTCGAAACGCACCCCGCGCGGCGTTCAGGACTGTTGAACTCTAGACTGCCACCGCAACCCCTCGGACACATCAAGTTCATCTTCACACTCACCTTTGAGCTCATCGTCCAGAAATTCTACCAACAACGGGCACAAAAGTGCCAACAGCGGACTGGCCAGTAGTATAGCCGGCACATATGGTGTGACATCCAGTAGCAGAAAGTCTTGTGGCAAAAGTTTTTTTTTTCTGAAAAGTTTTTTTTTTGCGCGCGCGCGCGTAAATTTCTGTGGGCCGACGGACATGGGCCAAAAAAAAAACCGCCTACCCTGACTTGATTCTCCCCCTCAAGCCTCCTTCGAAAGGAGCAGTTCAGATCTCTGCATCCAGTTGTGGCATGCCCACCTATTTGTTTTAGCCACATGCAATGTGTGAGGAAACTGAACGCCAAAGTAGGACCTTCTGATCATGATCATTTGCCAAATCTTCCACCTGAAACATCCACGTCCAGGATTTGGGCTCAGGGTAGTGCGCGGTCAACGAAAAAGGCTTTTTCCACCTGCCCGCCGACTGTGTCGAAGTCGTCTGGCAGGTGGAAAAGCCATCTTCTTGCCTCGAGAAGTTGTTTTCTTGCACTCGAGTTTTCCGGATTGCCACTCGGGCCCCCCCCCACCCCGGGGGGCCCTCGTGGCAATCCGGAAAACTCTCGTGCAAGAAAACAACTTTTCTCTCGGGCAAAAAATAGCTATCCCTGGTACCTTACCGCGCCCCCCGAACAAAACTAACAACAGACTTTCATCCGCAGGAAACTTCAGAGAGGGTGCTTCTAAAGAAGCCCAGCGACGTCGGACAAATAGTCCACAGGCTTTGCACTCCCGAAAAGACAAAAGAGGCAGAAAGCGAACCGGGATTCGATCAACACTGTCCTCCATCTGAGCATAGTTTGTCGCCGGCTGACCCATGCGCAGCTAGGCAAGCCCTCGCGCGCGGTCCAACGATGGCGACACGGTTTCCCGCCCCCGTGCAATCGCGGCCGTTGAGCGTTCTCGGCTCGCACCGCGTGAAGATCCTCGCCCCGATCGACCGGCCGCCGCGCAAGGCGGGCAACCCGGGCGGCGGCGCGGAGCCTCACCCCCGCCCGGACCCTCCGGACGACGGCGCCGGCAGCCTTCGGGCACCCCCGAGCGTGCCTGCTGCACCCACCACTCTTTTGCACGGGGGACAGCTCTGTCCACCGCGCCTCGGCCACGATGACCGGGTCCTCCCAGCTGCAGGCCCCGCAGCTACCACGACTACGTGCGCCGCACCCTCCGGAGGTGGCGACTGGATGGGCGTCGCCACCGCCGTGCCCAGCCGATCTCGCCCTCTAGCAGACGCTGGCATCCCCGCGGCCCCCTTCGCCGGCGCCGCGGCCAGCACCGCCGCCCGAGGTGAGGCGCCCGGTGTGATGATCGTCGGCGGGTCGTCGTATGCAGCCAACGCGATCCCGGCCGCGGGGCTTCCGCCGACTCGGACGGAGAACCCGCGGACGCCGCGCCGCCGCCTGCACACGCAGCACGGGCAGGCCCCCGGCCGCTCCGCAGCCTGGCCGGGTGCTGCCCGTCAACCGGCGCCGCAGGGCCGCCCGGGTGCTGGAGGTGGTGGAGTGGTCCCCGGTTGCCTCCCACTGCAACCCGCGCAGGATGGGTCGACGCGCGTCACAGTCTCGGGCTGCGACGCGTCCACGCCGGAGCCTGCTGCGGCACCGGGCAGCAGCAGCAACAGCTCGTCTCCGAAGGCAGTGTCCCGGCACGCGAGCAAGCGGAGCCTGTGGAGTCCGAGGGTTCTGGACTCCGCGTGGGGCCTGTTCCTGGCCGGCAGCCGGGCGGACCTGCGGAAGGCGTCGCGGCTCCGGTTTGCGGAGGACGCGGCGCCGGTCGGCGCCGCCACCGGGCACCCTTCGGCGCAGACCTTCCTCGAGTGGAAGCTCACGAAGCAGGTCTCAGCCGTCTCGCAGGCCGAAGCCCGCGAGAGAGACGCGGTCACTTGCATTGCCGCCGACGTGTATCACGTGTACTTCGCCCCGCTCTCCGAGCGGATGGCCTTCGCTTCGGTTGAAGACGGCAGGCGGGGCCTGCTCCGCGCGAGCGAAGCCGACGCCCGCACCCGGGTGTGCGCCCGGTGCCGCCAGGGCGAACGTGCGCTGGCCCAGCTGCAGTGCCTGCGCCTCCTCGTCCGGGCCCAGGGGTTCCGGGTGCTGTCGGCCCACCGGAAGACGCGGCAGGCTGCGAGGCAGCGGCGGGCGGAGCGGGAGGACGCGGTTCGGCACCTGCTGCGGCGGGTCGCGTCGCGGTACTACGGCAGGCTCGCCGGGTTCCGATCGTTCCGCCGGCGGCTCGCGCCGCTGGCGGGCGCCTTGGCAGCGGCGGAAGCCGCGGCGAGGGCCGCCGCCGCCGCCGCCGAGCAGGCGGGCTTCGCGAAGCTCAACGACGCCGCACGGGCGGTGGCGGTCCGGGTTTGGATCGCCGACTGGCGCGTGAAGGACCTGCCGGACGAGGAGGCGCGGCACAGGCATGCCCGGACTGTTTTTTGTGTCGTGCTCTCTGGCTGCAATTTGGCAAGTTGTCGAGAACAAAAGCTTATCTGTGCATCAATGCAGCGTGCTGCCCTTACTCCCGTTTGGCAAGCGTACTACATGCTTGTCATAAAAAACCCCGGAGTCTCAAGCGAACTTTAACTTTGGAAACACACGTGTCTCAAAAATACCTCAGAAATTGTGCCCATTTTCAATTTGCGACAATGGCGTTGCCACGTGGGTGTCCCTGACCGTACTGTCCTATACGAAGTTTCTGAGCTCGGATTGGCCACTGGATGCCTCCCGCAAGGCTTCTATGTCTCCCAAAATTCGATTTCATGGCCCCCCAAGCAGGAATTGCAGCACGTCGGAGAAAGTCTATAATGATGGCAACGCCTGGTCGCAATATAAAACGGGCAAAATTTCTAAGGTTTTCTTGAGCCGTATTCGTTTGCACTGCGCAGGCTCTGCTCTAATAGCACAAAAGGAAAACCCCCCCTTCCCCCCCCCACCTCACAAGTCAAACGGAGACTTCAAAAAACCGACCGCTTACTACAAGAAACAGTCTGAAAACAGCCACAACTGAGGTGACGATTATATATATGAGACGATGCCAAAAGGGGGGGGGGGGGGGTTTGGGCAGATGTTTTCTGGTATAGTCAGATACTGGGCATGTGGGGTATAGGACCCATACCCCCCCAGAAACCATGTTTTCGGGCCGATTTTGGGGTCCAATGCCCTCGGAGAACCTTTTTCTGAGCGCAAAACTCAGTTGTTGTGGACTTTGAGGCCCCAGGTGGGGTTACGACTGTACAATGGCTACGGCGGCAGCACCCACCCAGAACAGGAACTTAACTCTGTTCTCAGAATGCGTGACTCGTAAATGCGTTTCGTTCGAAGAATTGGCTCAAAAATTTGCAAGGCAAGACGCACACGAAGTACGATAGGTCACAGGGCTCCATGCGGAGACACTTTAGAGCGACGAGAGCCTTTCTGATGAAAGCTGCAGGAGTTGACCCGATTGCGCCCGGGGTCTCTGTACAGAGGGCGACCGACAAAGGTGACCCATGAGGCAGCAGGCATTCGACGATCTCGTGGAGGCAACCACCGACGTCGTGGGTCACGGAAAAGCTGTCGTGCACAAGACGTTCGTCGCACAAATCCTTCTAGCACAGGCTGGTGGACGAAGAAGGCCAACTAACGGCAAAGGTGTCGTACACCACGTACCGCCAGCTACGTGGTGCCCGGTTCGAACACCTGGCCGGACGTGTGCGACACCTGCAGAAGGGAACACGATTAACCATCGCCTTCGTGAGGTTACCAGCAGCAAACTCACTTCTTTCGATCCGACAAGCCGATTTCTGCCAATAAAAGTTGCCAATACTGCCAGAAGAACCTGGGGTCAGCTTTTTTAACAACCAGGGGCCTCGCCTCCTTGATGATTGATTTGCGTTGGACGACAGGTGACTCGATCCAACTTGGGGAACTGTTTTAGCTGGTGTACAGTGGGTTTCACACTGGATTTGCGGGTGTCACACTGGATTCCGCACTGGATTTTTGGGTGTCAGTGGATTTCACGCTGGATTTGCGGGTGTGGCACACTGGATCTAGCAGGTGTGCCCACGCCCGACACTTTGGCCGCACAGTTAACACCCCCACACGATGCTGGAGTGCACCGTGCGGGGCCTCGAAACCCACAGAAACAGAGTTTTGCGCTCAGAAAAAGGCTCTCCGAGGGCATTTGGCCCCAAAACCGGCCCGAAAAAATGGTTTCTGGGGGGATATGGGTCCCATACCCCACATGCCCAGTATCTTACTATGCCATAAAACATCTGCCCAAACCCCCCCCCCCCCGGGTCGAGCTAATTTATTCCTGGGTGAGCTTTTTTTCAGGCTTTTTTTCCGACTAATTTGTTCCGGGAAGTGAAAATTTGTTCCGGGAAGTGAAAATTTGTTCCGGGAAGTGAAAATTTGTTCCGGGAAGTGAAAATTTATTCCGGGAAGTGAAAATTTGTTCCGGAAACTGAAAATTTGGGGTTTGCCAAATTTTCCAGATTTTCACCATTTGTGTGTGATTTTTACAATTTTTGTGTAAGGTACGCATACCCGAACCCGCAAACCCGCATACCCAAACCCGCAAACCCGAACCCGCGTACCCTAACCCCGCAAACCCTAACCCGCAAACCCCGCAAACCCGCATACCCAAACCCGCATACCCTAACCTCGCAAACCCGCATACCCTAACCTCGCAAACCCCGCAAACCCGCATACCCAAACCCGCAATACCCTAACCTCGCAAACCCGCATACCCTAACCCCGCACCCTAACCCGCAAACCCGCAACCCCGCAAACCCCGCAACCCCGCAACCCCGCAAACCCGCAAACCCGCAAACCCGCAAACCCGCAAACCCGCAAACCCGCATACCCTAACCTCGCAAACCCGCATACCCGAACCCGCAAACCCGCGTACCCTAACCCCGCAAACCCCGCATACCCTAACCCGGAAACCCCGCAAACCCTAACCCGCAAACCCCGCTTACCCGCATGCGATAACGTTTTTCAAATACACACAGCAGATCAAAGAAAGGGGGGAAAGGTGGAAAATGCAGATCAAACGGGAGTAGAATGTGCACACTCGCTTATCCGACTCTTGACTTACTATGCCGTGTTCTGAAAGCTGTCGAGGGGCCCCTCCATAGGTTCTCGCATGATTCGTTCGCCTATGTAACACTATCCGTTTGTAGTACGCTTCGCAATTGTGTTCTTGCACTCTAGCCGAATGGCGGGTGGCGGATTTCCGCGCTCGGGCGCAAGACACAATTATGCTGCTTTTGCAGTGCAAGCCGAACCCGGTTCGCGACTTCGGTTGCGGTAAAGTGTTACAAAGTCTTCGGCTTTCAGATCCGGATACGCGTATGCAACAGATAGTTAGAGGTCACTTGAAGGATACCCGTGTGCAGCGTTCGAAAGAGTTTGCGTATCTGGAGTCTTTTTTTTTTTTCGGGGGGGTGCCCTTTTGACCCTATGTATTTTAATATTTTTTGAGAAGAGAATTTACGACAGCCTCGAGGATATTCGTCATTTCCTGCGTTCGTCCAGTGTAATTGTCGTCCAAGTTACTGACCGTGGGAAGGGGTTCCAAGTACATGCTGTTAAGTCTGTCTGAGTGCGCGATGCAGTTTACCGATAGCCACCGCGTGCCTTCTGTGCCAGGGGTCGGATACGTTTACTTGCTGACCGGTGCTAAGTTGTAGAAGGCCTACCTATCAGCCTGAGTTCAGCTCCACAAGGTTCGTTTCGTTAAGGCAACTCATGATCACTTCGGTGTGAGGGATTAGTCCTGTTAGAAACTACTTGTGGGCGCCTGCTCCGTTGCGTGGTCTTCTCTCCGTACAGTGTTCCACATCTGGAAGGTCCTTGCGTTCAGTTCGCGCTTCCTGTGGGCACAAAGACAGTCGATGACTTCAGGAAGGAATCAGCCATTCTTGCGTGATGTAATGTGGAGTGCAGATTCCGTTTGTTGCCACCTTGGGTTGTCAGCCCAGTCCTCCCCAGTTCTGGGTTCGGTCCGGGTCCCGTGAAATTAGGTGAAATTTGTTCCGAAACTGAAAATTTGTTCCGGGAAGTGAAAATTTGTTCCGGAACTGAAAATTTGTTCCGGGAAGTGAAAATTTGTTCCGGGGTGAGTTTTTTTTCTGGGAGGCTCACTGATCGTGTCAGCCATTTTTAGCCCAGAAATGAAAAAAAACTCACCCAGGAACAAATTAGTCAGAAAAAAAGCCCACCCCGGAACA
>JAPJBO010001098.1:0-68967 GCA_030068145.1 Diplonema papillatum | reverse complement strand
CTGTTGAGTGTTGTGCTGAATGTATGAGTGTTATACTGTTGAGTGTTGTGCTGAATGTATGAGTGTTATACTGTTGAGTGTTGTGCTGAATGTATGAGTGTCATACTGTTGAGTGTTGTGCTGAATGTATGAGTGTTATACTGTTGAGTGTTGTGCTGAATGTATGAGTGTTATACTGTTGAGTGTTGTGCTGAATGTATGAGTGTTATACTGTTGAGTGTTGTGCTGAATGTATGAGTGTTATACTGTTGAGTGTTGTGCTGAATGTATGAGTGTTATACTGTTGAGTGTTGTGCTGAATGTATGAGTGTTATACTGTTGAGTGTTGTGCTGAATGTATGAGTGTTATACTGTTGAGTGTTGTGCTGAATGTATGAGTGTTATACTGTTGAGTGTTGTGCTGAATGTATGAGTGTTATACTGTTGAGTGTTGTGCTGAATGTATGAGTGTTATACTGTTGAGTGTTGTGCTGAATGTATGAGTGTTATACTGTTGAGTGTTGTGCTGAATGTATGAGTGTTATACTGTTGAGTGTTGTGCTGAATGTATGAGTGTTATACTGTTGAGTGTTGTGCTGAATGTATGAGTGTTATACTGTTGAGTGTTGTGCTGAATGTATGAGTGTCATACTGTTGAGTGTTGTGCTGAATGTATGAGTGTCATACTGTTGAGTGTTGTGCTGAATGTATGAGTGTTATACTGTTGAGTGTTGTGCTGAATGTATGAGTGTTATACTGTTGAGTGTTGTGCTGAATGTATGAGTGTTATACTGTTGAGTGTTGTGCTGAATGTATGAGTGTTATACTGTTGAGTGTTGTGCTGAATGTATGAGTGTTATACTGTTGAGTGTTGTGCTGAATGTATGAGTGTTATACTGTTGAGTGTTGTGCTGAATGTATGAGTGTTATACTGTTGAGTGTTGTGCTGAATGTATGAGTGTTATACTGTTGAGTGTTGTGCTGAATGTATGAGTGTTATACTGTTGAGTGTTGTGCTGAATGTATGAGTGTTATACTGTTGAGTGTTGTGCTGAATGTATGAGTGTTATACTGTTGAGTGTTGTGCTGAATGTATGAGTGTTATACTGTTGAGTGTTGTGCTGAATGTATGAGTGTTATACTGTTGAGTGTTGTGCTGAATGTATGAGTGTTATACTGTTGAGTGTTGTGCTGAATGTATGAGTGTTATACTGTTGAGTGTTGTGCTGAATGTATGAGTGTTATACTGTTGAGTGTTGTGCTGAATGTATGAGTGTTATACTGTTGAGTGTTGTGCTGAATGTATGAGTGTTATACTGTTGAGTGTTGTGCTGAATGTATGAGTGTTATACTGTTGAGTGTTGTGCTGAATGTATGAGTGTTATACTGTTGAGTGTTGTGCTGAATGTATGAGTGTTATACTGTTGAGTGTTGTGCTGAATGTATGAGTGTTATACTGTTGAGTGTTGTGCTGAATGTATGAGTGTCATACTGTTGAGTGTTGTGCTGAATGTATGAGTGTTATACTGTTGAGTGTTGTGCTGAATGTATGAGTGTTATACTGTTGAGTGTTGTGCTGAATGTATGAGTGTTATACTGTTGAGTGTTGTGCTGAATGTATGAGTGTTATACTGTTGAGTGTTGTGCTGAATGTATGAGTGTCATACTGTTGAGTGTTGTGCTGAATGTATGAGTGTTATACTGTTGAGTGTTGTGCTGAATGTATGAGTGTTATACTGTTGAGTGTTGTGCTGAATGTATGAGTGTCATACTGTTGAGTGTTGTGCTGAATGTATGAGTGTTATACTGTTGAGTGTTGTGCTGAATGTATGAGTGTTATACTGTTGAGTGTTGTGCTGAATGTATGAGTGTTATACTGTTGAGTGTTGTGCTGAATGTATGAGTGTTATACTGTTGAGTGTTGTGCTGAATGTATGAGTGTCATACTGTTGAGTGTTGTGCTGAATGTATGAGTGTTATACTGTTGAGTGTTGTGCTGAATGTATGAGTGTTATACTGTTGAGTGTTGTGCTGAATGTATGAGTGTATACTGTTGAGTGTTGTGCTGAATGTATGAGTGTTATACTGTTGAGTGTTGTGCTGAATGTATGAGTGTTATACTGTTGAGTGTTGTGCTGAATGTATGAGTGTTATACTGTTGAGTGTTGTGCTGAATGTATGAGTGTTATACTGTTGAGTGTTGTGCTGAATGTATGAGTGTCATACTGTTGAGTGTTGTGCTGAATGTATGAGTGTTATACTGTTGAGTGTTGTGCTGAATGTATGAGTGTTATACTGTTGAGTGTTGTGCTGAATGTATGAGTGTTATACTGTTGAGTGTTGTGCTGAATGTATGAGTGTTATACTGTTGAGTGTTGTGCTGAATGTATGAGTGTTATACTGTTGAGTGTTGTGCTGAATGTATGAGTGTCATACTGTTGAGTGTTGTGCTGAATGTATGAGTGTTATACTGTTGAGTGTTGTGCTGAATGTATGAGTGTTATACTGTTGAGTGTTGTGCTGAATGTATGAGTGTTATACTGTTGAGTGTTGTGCTGAATGTATGAGTGTTATACTGTTGAGTGTTGTGCTGAATGTATGAGTGTTATACTGTTGAGTGTTGTGCTGAATGTATGAGTGTCATACTGTTGAGTGTTGTGCTGAATGTATGAGTGTTATACTGTTGAGTGTTGTGCTGAATGTATGAGTGTTATACTGTTGAGTGTTGTGCTGAATGTATGAGTGTTATACTGTTGAGTGTTGTGCTGAATGTATGAGTGTTATACTGTTGAGTGTTGTGCTGAATGTATGAGTGTTATACTGTTGAGTGTTGTGCTGAATGTATGAGTGTTATACTGTTGAGTGTTGTGCTGAATGTATGAGTGTTATACTGTTGAGTGTTGTGCTGAATGTATGAGTGTTATACTGTTGAGTGTTGTGCTGAATGTATGAGTGTTATACTGTTGAGTGTTGTGCTGAATGTATGAGTGTTATACTGTTGAGTGTTGTGCTGAATGTATGAGTGTTATACTGTTGAGTGTTGTGCTGAATGTATGAGTGTCATACTGTTGAGTGTTGTGCTGAATGTATGAGTGTTATACTGTTGAGTGTTGTGCTGAATGTATGAGTGTCATACTGTTGAGTGTTGTGCTGAATGTATGAGTGTTATACTGTTGAGTGTTGTGCTGAATGTATGAGTGTTATACTGTTGAGTGTTGTGCTGAATGTATGAGTGTTATACTGTTGAGTGTTGTGCTGAATGTATGAGTGTTATACTGTTGAGTGTTGTGCTGAATGTATGAGTGTTATACTGTTGAGTGTTGTGCTGAATGTATGAGTGTTATACTGTTGAGTGTTGTGCTGAATGTATGAGTGTTATACTGTTGAGTGTTGTGCTGAATGTATGAGTGTCATACTGTTGAGTGTTGTGCTGAATGTATGAGTGTTATACTGTTGAGTGTTGTGCTGAATGTATGAGTGTTATACTGTTGAGTGTTGTGCTGAATGTATGAGTGTTATACTGTTGAGTGTTGTGCTGAATGTATGAGTGTTATACTGTTGAGTGTTGTGCTGAATGTATGAGTGTTATACTGTTGAGTGTTGTGCTGAATGTATGAGTGTTATACTGTTGAGTGTTGTGCTGAATGTATGAGTGTTATACTGTTGAGTGTTGTGCTGAATGTATGAGTGTTATACTGTTGAGTGTTGTGCTGAATGTATGAGTGTTATACTGTTGAGTGTTGTGCTGAATGTATGAGTGTTATACTGTTGAGTGTTGTGCTGAATGTATGAGTGTTATACTGTTGAGTGTTGTGCTGAATGTATGAGTGTTATACTGTTGAGTGTTGTGCTGAATGTATGAGTGTTATACTGTTGAGTGTTGTGCTGAATGTATGAGTGTTATACTGTTGAGTGTTGTGCTGAATGTATGAGTGTTATACTGTTGAGTGTTGTGCTGAATGTATGAGTGTTATACTGTTGAGTGTTGTGCTGAATGTATGAGTGTTATACTGTTGAGTGTTGTGCTGAATGTATGAGTGTTATACTGTTGAGTGTTGTGCTGAATGTATGAGTGTTATACTGTTGAGTGTTGTGCTGAATGTATGAGTGTTATACTGTTGAGTGTTGTGCTGAATGTATGAGTGTTATACTGTTGAGTGTTGTGCTGAATGTATGAGTGTTATACTGTTGAGTGTTGTGCTGAATGTATGAGTGTTATACTGTTGAGTGTTGTGCTGAATGTATGAGTGTTATACTGTTGAGTGTTGTGCTGAATGTATGAGTGTTATACTGTTGAGTGTTGTGCTGAATGTATGAGTGTTATACTGTTGAGTGTTGTGCTGAATGTATGAGTGTTATACTGTTGAGTGTTGTGCTGAATGTATGAGTGTTATACTGTTGAGTGTTGTGCTGAATGTATGAGTGTTATACTGTTGAGTGTTGTGCTGAATGTATGAGTGTTATACTGTTGAGTGTTGTGCTGAATGTATGAGTGTTATACTGTTGAGTGTTGTGCTGAATGTATGAGTGTTATACTGTTGAGTGTTGTGCTGAATGTATGAGTGTTATACTGTTGAGTGTTGTGCTGAATGTATGAGTGTTATACTGTTGAGTGTTGTGCTGAATGTATGAGTGTTATACTGTTGAGTGTTGTGCTGAATGTATGAGTGTTATACTGTTGAGTGTTGTGCTGAATGTATGAGTGTTATACTGTTGAGTGTTGTGCTGAATGTATGAGTGTTATACTGTTGAGTGTTGTGCTGAATGTATGAGTGTTATACTGTTGAGTGTTGTGCTGAATGTATGAGTGTTATACTGTTGAGTGTTGTGCTGAATGTATGAGTGTTATACTGTTGAGTGTTGTGCTGAATGTATGAGTGTTATACTGTTGAGTGTTGTGCTGAATGTATGAGTGTTATACTGTTGAGTGTTGTGCTGAATGTATGAGTGTCATACTGTTGAGTGTTGTGCTGAATGTATGAGTGTTATACTGTTGAGTGTTGTGCTGAATGTATGAGTGTTATACTGTTGAGTGTTGTGCTGAATGTATGAGTGTTATACTGTTGAGTGTTGTGCTGAATGTATGAGTGTTATACTGTTGAGTGTTGTGCTGAATGTATGAGTGTTATACTGTTGAGTGTTGTGCTGAATGTATGAGTGTTATACTGTTGAGTGTTGTGCTGAATGTATGAGTGTATACTGTTGAGTGTTGTGCTGAATGTATGAGTGTATACTGTTGAGTGTTGTGCTGAATGTATGAGTGTCATACTGTTGAGTGTTGTGCTGAATGTATGAGTGTTATACTGTTGAGTGTTGTGCTGAATGTATGAGTGTTATACTGTTGAGTGTTGTGCTGAATGTATGAGTGTTATACTGTTGAGTGTTGTGCTGAATGTATGAGTGTTATACTGTTGAGTGTTGTGCTGAATGTATGAGTGTTATACTGTTGAGTGTTGTGCTGAATGTATGAGTGTTATACTGTTGAGTGTTGTGCTGAATGTATGAGTGTTATACTGTTGAGTGTTGTGCTGAATGTATGAGTGTCATACTGTTGAGTGTTGTGCTGAATGTATGAGTGTTATACTGTTGAGTGTTGTGCTGAATGTATGAGTGTTATACTGTTGAGTGTTGTGCTGAATGTATGAGTGTTATACTGTTGAGTGTTGTGCTGAATGTATGAGTGTCATACTGTTGAGTGTTGTGCTGAATGTATGAGTGTTATACTGTTGAGTGTTGTGCTGAATGTATGAGTGTTATACTGTTGAGTGTTGTGCTGAATGTATGAGTGTTATACTGTTGAGTGTTGTGCTGAATGTATGAGTGTTATACTGTTGAGTGTTGTGCTGAATGTATGAGTGTTATACTGTTGAGTGTTGTGCTGAATGTATGAGTGTTATACTGTTGAGTGTTGTGCTGAATGTATGAGTGTTATACTGTTGAGTGTTGTGCTGAATGTATGAGTTATACTGTTGAGTGTTGTGCTGAATGTATGAGTGTTATACTGTTGAGTGTTGTGCTGAATGTATGAGTGTTATACTGTTGAGTGTTGTGCTGAATGTATGAGTGTTATACTGTTGAGTGTTGTGCTGAATGTATGAGTGTTATACTGTTGAGTGTTGTGCTGAATGTATGAGTGTTATACTGTTGAGTGTTGTGCTGAATGTATGAGTGTTATACTGTTGAGTGTTGTGCTGAATGTATGAGTGTTATACTGTTGAGTGTTGTGCTGAATGTATGAGTGTTATACTGTTGAGTGTTGTGCTGAATGTATGAGTGTTATACTGTTGAGTGTTGTGCTGAATGTATGAGTGTTATACTGTTGAGTGTTGTGCTGAATGTATGAGTGTTATACTGTTGAGTGTTGTGCTGAATGTATGAGTGTTATACTGTTGAGTGTTGTGCTGAATGTATGAGTGTTATACTGTTGAGTGTTGTGCTGAATGTATGAGTGTTATACTGTTGAGTGTTGTGCTGAATGTATGAGTGTTATACTGTTGAGTGTTGTGCTGAATGTATGAGTGTTATACTGTTGAGTGTTGTGCTGAATGTATGAGTGTTATACTGTTGAGTGTTGTGCTGAATGTATGAGTGTTATACTGTTGAGTGTTGTGCTGAATGTATGAGTGTTATACTGTTGAGTGTTGTGCTGAATGTATGAGTGTTATACTGTTGAGTGTTGTGCTGAATGTATGAGTGTTATACTGTTGAGTGTTGTGCTGAATGTATGAGTGTTATACTGTTGAGTGTTGTGCTGAATGTATGAGTGTTATACTGTTGAGTGTTGTGCTGAATGTATGAGTGTTATACTGTTGAGTGTTGTGCTGAATGTATGAGTGTTATACTGTTGAGTGTTGTGCTGAATGTATGAGTGTTATACTGTTGAGTGTTGTGCTGAATGTATGAGTGTTATACTGTTGAGTGTTGTGCTGAATGTATGAGTGTTATACTGTTGAGTGTTGTGCTGAATGTATGAGTGTTATACTGTTGAGTGTTGTGCTGAATGTATGAGTGTTATACTGTTGAGTGTTGTGCTGAATGTATGAGTGTTATACTGTTGAGTGTTGTGCTGAATGTATGAGTGTTATACTGTTGAGTGTTGTGCTGAATGTATGAGTGTTATACTGTTGAGTGTTGTGCTGAATGTATGAGTGTTATACTGTTGAGTGTTGTGCTGAATGTATGAGTGTTATACTGTTGAGTGTTGTGCTGAATGTATGAGTGTTATACTGTTGAGTGTTGTGCTGAATGTATGAGTGTTATACTGTTGAGTGTTGTGCTGAATGTATGAGTGTTATACTGTTGAGTGTTGTGCTGAATGTATGAGTGTTATACTGTTGAGTGTTGTGCTGAATGTATGAGTGTCATACTGTTGAGTGTTGTGCTGAATGTATGAGTGTTATACTGTTGAGTGTTGTGCTGAATGTATGAGTGTCATACTGTTGAGTGTTGTGCTGAATGTATGAGTGTTATACTGTTGAGTGTTGTGCTGAATGTATGAGTGTTATACTGTTGAGTGTTGTGCTGAATGTATGAGTGTTATACTGTTGAGTGTTGTGCTGAATGTATGAGTGTTATACTGTTGAGTGTTGTGCTGAATGTATGAGTGTTATACTGTTGAGTGTTGTGCTGAATGTATGAGTGTTATACTGTTGAGTGTTGTGCTGAATGTATGAGTGTTATACTGTTGAGTGTTGTGCTGAATGTATGAGTGTTATACTGTTGAGTGTTGTGCTGAATGTATGAGTGTTATACTGTTGAGTGTTGTGCTGAATGTATGAGTGTTATACTGTTGAGTGTTGTGCTGAATGTATGAGTGTTATACTGTTGAGTGTTGTGCTGAATGTATGAGTGTTATACTGTTGAGTGTTGTGCTGAATGTATGAGTGTTATACTGTTGAGTGTTGTGCTGAATGTATGAGTGTTATACTGTTGAGTGTTGTGCTGAATGTATGAGTGTTATACTGTTGAGTGTTGTGCTGAATGTATGAGTGTTATACTGTTGAGTGTTGTGCTGAATGTATGAGTGTTATACTGTTGAGTGTTGTGCTGAATGTATGAGTGTTATACTGTTGAGTGTTGTGCTGAATGTATGAGTGTTATACTGTTGAGTGTTGTGCTGAATGTATGAGTGTTATACTGTTGAGTGTTGTGCTGAATGTATGAGTGTTATACTGTTGAGTGTTGTGCTGAATGTATGAGTGTTATACTGTTGAGTGTTGTGCTGAATGTATGAGTGTTATACTGTTGAGTGTTGTGCTGAATGTATGAGTGTTATACTGTTGAGTGTTGTGCTGAATGTATGAGTGTTATACTGTTGAGTGTTGTGCTGAATGTATGAGTGTTATACTGTTGAGTGTTGTGCTGAATGTATGAGTGTTATACTGTTGAGTGTTGTGCTGAATGTATGAGTGTTATACTGTTGAGTGTTGTGCTGAATGTATGAGTGTTATACTGTTGAGTGTTGTGCTGAATGTATGAGTGTTATACTGTTGAGTGTTGTGCTGAATGTATGAGTGTTATACTGTTGAGTGTTGTGCTGAATGTATGAGTGTTATACTGTTGAGTGTTGTGCTGAATGTATGAGTGTTATACTGTTGAGTGTTGTGCTGAATGTATGAGTGTTATACTGTTGAGTGTTGTGCTGAATGTATGAGTGTTATACTGTTGAGTGTTGTGCTGAATGTATGAGTGTTATACTGTTGAGTGTTGTGCTGAATGTATGAGTGTTATACTGTTGAGTGTTGTGCTGAATGTATGAGTGTTATACTGTTGAGTGTTGTGCTGAATGTATGAGTGTTATACTGTTGAGTGTTGTGCTGAATGTATGAGTGTTATACTGTTGAGTGTTGTGCTGAATGTATGAGTGTTATACTGTTGAGTGTTGTGCTGAATGTATGAGTGTTATACTGTTGAGTGTTGTGCTGAATGTATGAGTGTTATACTGTTGAGTGTTGTGCTGAATGTATGAGTGTTATACTGTTGAGTGTTGTGCTGAATGTATGAGTGTTATACTGTTGAGTGTTGTGCTGAATGTATGAGTGTTATACTGTTGAGTGTTGTGCTGAATGTATGAGTGTTATACTGTTGAGTGTTGTGCTGAATGTATGAGTGTTATACTGTTGAGTGTTGTGCTGAATGTATGAGTGTTATACTGTTGAGTGTTGTGCTGAATGTATGAGTGTTATACTGTTGAGTGTTGTGCTGAATGTATGAGTGTTATACTGTTGAGTGTTGTGCTGAATGTATGAGTGTCATACTGTTGAGTGTTGTGCTGAATGTATGAGTGTCATACTGTTGAGTGTTGTGCTGAATGTATGAGTGTTATACTGTTGAGTGTTGTGCTGAATGTATGAGTGTCATACTGTTGAGTGTTGTGCTGAATGTATGTTGTCAGCGTGTCCACCCGTACTTTCTAGACTGTTTCTTTATAGTAGTCGCTGACGAGCTGCCGAAGCAGCCGGAGACAGCAGGCGCAGGGGGCAGGCCACTTGCTTTGCCTTTTTTTTTGATACTCTCATGAATGGACCTGCTCCCGGCAATGCCGACTGTCCAAGCACAAGCACAGTCGCGAAAGGGTTGTGCCCTTACAGGCTGCTTATACAAATAGAGTGCTGAGATATGGGGCCGGATCGTCCAATCACGGTCGCGAAAGGGTTGTGCCCTCACAGGCTGCTTATACAAATAGAGTGCTGAGATATGGGGCCGGATCGTCCAATAACGGTCGCGAAAGGGTTGTGCCCTCAGCACACGGTTTCGTGCAGTTTCCGCACGCTGGCCACCAGAAACGGTCGAGACCTGGGAAGGAGGAGGCGGCGGGTGCGAGGCGGAGGCTCGGGCCGGCGTGCCGTCGTTCGCGGCGGCGGCGGCGGTGACGAAGCGGAGGTCAGACGAGGTGTACCACTCGCCGTAGTGGCGGGGGGACGACGGGCTGCGTGGTGTTGCTGCTGTTGGCCTCCGCGCGTGACGGAGGAGACGACGGTTTCGCTGCGGGTGTCACGTGGAGGGCTGTGTTTGGGTGCCGAGTGTTGAAGGCGGAGTGTTGAATGATGGGCGTTGTCTGTTGAGTGTTGTGCTGGATGTTTATTGTCAGCGTGTTCCACCCGTACTTTCTTCTACAGCAGTAACTGACGAGTTGCCGAAGCACCCGGAGACAGCAGGCGCAGGGGGCAGGCCACTTGATTTTCCTTTTATTTTCTGCTCTCATAAACTGACGACTGTCAAGCACAAGCACAGTCGCGAAAGGGTTGTGCCCGTACAGGCTGCTTAAACAAAAGAATGCCAAGATATAGGGCCGGATCGTACCTGACGAAACGCGCTCGGCTCGTACCCCGAGGCCGGCGGCCGCCGCGCGGAGCCCGAGCCCGCCGACAGCGACCCCCACGCGAGGGCGACGGTGGCGGCGGCGGGGCCGGTGCTCACTCAGCCATCACAGAGCCCCAGAGCTCGCCGCTTGACCTGATACAGCTGCCACCCAGGTGCTTATACAGTAGTAGTAGTAAGTGTCGAAGCAGCCGGAGACAGCAGGCGCAGGGGGCAGGTCACTTGCTTTGCCTTTTCTGTTATACTCTCATGAATGGACCTGCCCCCGGCAATCCTGACTGTCTGAGGCTGCTTATACAAAAGAATGCTAAGATATAGTGCCCGTACCTGACGAAACGCGCTCGGCTCGAACCCCGAGGCCGGCGGCCGCCGCGCGGCGCCAGAGCCCGCCGGCAGCGACCCCCACGCGAGGGCAACGGTGGCGGCGGCGGGTTTGCCTGCGCCGGCGGGCGCCGGCGGCGACAGGCAGCGGTGCTCGCGGCCGTCGCGGCGCGGCTCGAAGCCCCGCGCCGCCGCCGCCGGCGGCGGCCGGGGCGGCGACAGCTGCCGCGAGTCGGGCTGCGGAGGGCCCGCGCTAGCTTGGTTCTCGAGTAGCCCACGACCCTCTTCTCCTGGTTTACCGGCTGTGTTGTACTGCTCCGGGTTCGATGTCCGATTCCCGCAGTGCAACTGATGCGACTGAGAGGTCTGCGGCGCCGGCTCCGCGGGCGGCATCGGCGTGGGCCACGGCTTGTACAAGCCGCCGCGCCGGGGGACGCTGCCGCCGGCGGCGGCCCCGAGGAACCGCATCACGTCGCCAACGACCCGAACCCCTTCCGCTTCGTCTTCTTCCGCTTCCAGCGCATGCAGCTTCGCCCGCAGGTCGGACACTTTGCGGCGGTGCTCGGCTCGCTCAGCAGCGAGTTCACGCTCGAGGACCTCCGCCAGCGACGCCTGCGGCGGGGGTCGATCGCCGCTCAATCGCACGGACCTGGGCCATGCCGCGGCTTCGGCCTGCACGCTTCCACCCGCCGCCCTCACCCGCGCTGTCGGTGGGGAGCCTTCCGGCCCGACTGGCCCTGCGATTTCGACATGCGACGCGACCGATTCCTGCCGCCACGAGCCGTGCTGGGCGTCGGCCGCCGCCTGCGAGAACGTCGCGGCGGTGGTCTCCCGCAGCTTTTCGAGGTCCCCGACGAAGAACGCGGGGGACAGCCTGCCGCCGCCGCCGCCGGTTCCGTCGTTGTCGTCGTCGTCCGCGCACGCGGCCCGGTCCGTCTCCTTACCGACGAACACTTTTTTGACGTGCTGGAACCGTTCTTCGACGCCGAGGCGGGTGGACCTTATCCCGGCCCACACGCGAGTTTGCTCGAGAAGGTCCGCGTCGGACGTGCACGAGACCCCGTCGAGCAGCAGGCAGGAGAAGGCGGCGCTTGCGACCGGCGACCGCAACGGGGAGCCACCAGCGTCTGTTCTCACGGCCCTCGGCCACCCCACGCCGCACAGCAAGCGGCCGAGGCACGCGGCCCCCGGTATCGTGCACCCGTGCACGTCGAGGGTCGCGAGCGTCGTGCAGCGGGCGGCGGCCTCGAGCAGCGTCGCCACCGCGACCGGACCCGGCTTGTTGTACCCGGCGAACACCTCGCGGAGGGCGGTGCGGCCGCGGAGGAGGCCGGCGAGCGCCGCGAAGCTTTTCTCGCCGAGTAGGTTCGACCGCACGTTGAGCCTCTCCAGCGCGCAGCCACTTCCACCCCGGGCCATCGCGCCGAACAGCGACGCCGCTTCGGCGTCGGTGATGCGGTTGTTGCTGAGGTCGACCGTCCGCAGCGCCGAACCGGCTTCAAACAGCCCTGCCACCGCCGCGGCGCCCCTGCCCGCGAGGTCGTTGAACCCCAGGTGCAGGTGCCGCAGGGTGGTGTTCCCCGCCAGCGCGTGTGTGACGTGCGAGATCGCTGCGGCGTCGATCACATTCCCGTGCAGCACCAACTCCTCCAACCCGGGGGCTCCGCCCCGCTGCTGCTGGAGCACCCTCGCCAGCGCCTTGCAGGCGACCCCCCCGATGCGGTTGTGGGAGACGTCTAGACTCGTCAACGCAGAGTTGCCCAGCAACGCGTGCGAGAGGGTGATCACGCCTCCGTCGCGGAAGAGGTTTGCGGCCATCCTCAGCGTGTGCAGGCTGGTATTGCGCTTGAGCATGTTCGCGATGCTCAGGATGCCGTCTTGCTCCACTTCGTTGCCTTCGATGTTCAAGATGTCGAACGCGTCGTGCTGCCGTAGCATGCCGGCCACTGCCTTGACGTCTGCATCCCTTAACGGCGTGGCCCTGTCCGTCAGGGAGCAGGCCCGGCTGGGCGTCGTCAGCGCCGCGAGCACCTCCAAGCAGCACTCCACCCCCAGCTCCCTGCACAGCCGCACGTAGCAGCCGACAGCGTCCGCGTTCGGCGTGTCGCTGTCCATCGAAAACGGGCGCAGCAGGACCCAGGCACACCCACCACCCTGCTCTGCTCTTTTTTCGCCTCCTGCTGGGGGAGGTGTTGAGGCTGTCGAGTAGGCGAAAAGCAACCAGGAAAATTTGGAAAACAAGTGAAAAAATGAGAGGCGCCACGCCAGAAGTGTGCGACCTGCAGGCTGGAATTGCGCTTGAGCATGTTCGCGATGCTCAGGATGCCGTCTTCCTCCACGTCGTTGCCTTCGATGTTCAAGATGTCGAACGCGTCGTGCTGCCGCAGCATGCCGGCCACTGCCTTGACGTCTGCACCCCTTAACGGCGTGGCCCTGTCTGTCAGGGAGCAGGCCCGGCTGGGCGTCGTCAGCGCCGCGAGCACCTCCAAGCAGCACTCCACCCCCAGCTCCCTGCACAGCCGCACGGTAGCGTGTCGCTGTCCATCGAAAACGGGCGCAGCAGGACCCCAGGCACACCCACCACCCTGCTCCGCTCTTTTTTCGCCTCCTGCTGGGGAGGGTGCTAAGGCTGTCGATTCAGCGAAAAGCAGTTAAGTGGCGGAATCTGGGAGCAGATAGCACTCCTGAACTAGCCTGAACCAACAGGACCAAAGAGTGTGGGTTGTTCCCTCCACAATCTTATTTCGGACTGGTGGCTTGACTTCGTCCCAGGGGCGACGATAGCCCCATGGTCGGTGTTCTTCCCCGTCGTTTGTTCGTCAGTATCCGGTTCGCTTCCACCGTTTGTTTTGTATGGAGATGCTCGCCAAACAGGGAACCTGGGACCTGAGAAAGGGTCGACACAACGAGCCCTAAACAGTCGTAGGCCGAAGTCCGAAGGCCGAAGTAAGTGCGATGCGGTCAATATATGCTAGCTCCAATTCCCAGTCGTCTGCACAGTTTCTTCACGTGCCGCGACCGACAGCGGCCGCATTTCTGGCGTGTCGCTGTCCATTGAAAACGGACGGTGCAGATTCCACGCCATTCCCCGCTCTGTTTCTCAGAGCTTTTTTGCGCCATTTTCTGCAAAGCAAGCTGTATTCAAAACGGACAGGGATGCCAACCAAACGAACGACGTAGCTCTACAGAAAAGTAGAACACACCATGCACGCAAGGAGAGAAAGGGGGTAGAGAAAAGGAACATAGCGAGGAGGGAGGCTCGTAGTTTATTTACACTAGTCACTCTGTTCGGTGGCCCACCTCGCCGCCCCTGTGCTGGGCGCGGGTGGCTTGCCGGGCAGTTGTGTTGCGGGTCTGGCTACCTGAAGAGCTCTGTCTGCCGTTTGACCGGAGTGCCAGACCTGAAGGAGGTCAGTGCCATTTGTGTCCGGCTGCTGTGTGACTGCCGCACTAAGCATACTCAGACATGCACGGAGTGTTTCGGCTTCGGTAGGTGGATCCTTGTTGTGTGACCGCAGTACCCGGCCAAGCGTGTTGAGCACTCAAAACATGCGCACAGAGTGTTGTCCGCTTCGACCGTTGCGTGGCCGACCCCTGGTCGACGGGCGGGTCCGCCTGCTCAGACATACACCACAGAAGTCTTTCGGCTTCAGACCGTTTGTGCCGAGTCTCCGGCAATGTGACCATAGCACCTGGCCCGACGGGTTGTGCACTCAAACAAAACGCACAGCGTCTTTCGCCTTCGGCCACAAAACCACACCTGACGAGGCCCACTGAAACCTGCGTGGTGTCCCCGCCCGGTGTCCTGCAGTATGTAATTACCCACCGTAATTTTTGGTTCCCAGGTCTGTTTTGCGCCGTTCTCTTCATCGGAGCTGAACTCAAGCCACAATTCGTCGAAAAAGGTCTGTTGCTGTGGACCGGCTTCCAGGAGCCAGGATCAGGCCCACTCCACACATGCCTGCCGTGTCACCGCGGCATGGGGCCTGACGGGTTAAGCGCTCAACCATTGTGTGCCAAACCAGCAAGGCTGCGCCTGTCCATCTCATTTGGTACCCGGATGGTGTAGCTCATCCTTCTACTGCCCGCGAGGGGTGGCGCCCTGCAGACTTTGGCAGTACCTGTCAGGTATCACATCGGCCGTACAGGAAGCACCTACAGGTCGGAGACAATTTCCATGAGTTCGGCGGCCTGCTGCGGGAACATGAGCCTCAGTTCTGTGTGGGTGTGTCAAATTTTGGTTGTGTCTTTGTGTGTTGTTGGCGATAAACGCTTGTTGGTTGACCGGTGGACCTTCCTTTTGGTTGTGTCTTTGCTCCTGTTCTCTGCTTCTTTCGGTGGTCGGTCTTCTGCACCTGAATGACTAGGGACTACGGCTGAGTTTTTACGACGAGCGTGGCCGACCGGATCTTGCTCTCAGCGCATCGAGCTCCCACACGTGAATTGGAATGACTTTCGACCGTTTCTGGCGGCCAGAATCGTGTGCTTCTGCCGCAGCTTTTCCGCGGTCTTCCGTCCGTTTGCTTCCTTGACTACAACTTTTTTCGGGTGTTTGTTTGGTGGCCGTTTTGAGGTACCGGAAACAAAGCTTTCACAAGCTCGTGGGGGGGGAATCTTAGTTGAATGTTTAGGCCAAACGCTGCCTCTTCACAGCATCAAGTCTTCTTCGATGTTGAATAGAAAACAATTTCAGTTGCTATCCAACCTCGAAGAAGTGAGAGAGAGAGAGACGAGTTAGAGTGCAGAGACCACCTCTCCGGGAGTATCCGGCCGCCCCACTACTGCCCCGTACTTCTACGGCGGGCGTAAGTCGCTGCGTCGTAGGCGTCGTGCGAGCCGCGGCTCTGTCATCGAGGATGATTGCGTCGATGATGGCGCCAGCCGGGGGGCGAGACCGCCTGGCGGATGTGCGATGTGTTGCGGTGGAGTAAGAAAAAGGAGCGCAAGACGGCTCTCACTAGGTATAAACCCCTGAGGTCTCCGTTCTTCGTCTCCGCTGTCGCTCGTGAACGCAGACCATTCCAAGATAGAGCTCGAGAAGGGGAGTTTGCAAGAACGTGCTTGGAATGGGTATGTGCTCAACACCGCACTGGTCCCGTCTGCGCCGTGTTTCGGTCCTTTAAGCCACGCACACATAAGGCGGACCATCATCAGCGTGGAACAGACAGGACAGCGGTGTGAGTCTGGTTTGTCAGGCGGCTGTTCGTAGCTCGTCACAGCCAGGACCACCCGTGCACAAGAGCACAGGCGAATCCGTCACGGGGGGGATGTCTTGCAACGGAGGGAGGAAAGCGACGCACCTGAAACGGACTGATGGATATGCTCCCTCTGCTGCTCCAGCAGCGCGCGCCGTCGCTGCAGTTCTTCAGGGGGCGGCGGCTGTACAGGGGTATTCGGTTTTTTTCGTGTGTGATGGGAGATTCGAAAGAGACCCGTCTACAAGAACACCACAGTGGGTACGCACGGTTGCTTAAAATAGAAGCAACACAAGAAAGCAAGGCTGGTGCTCGAACAGGGCAACCCAAGTCCTGCAGAAACCCTATTATACCATTTTGGTTTTCACAATCTTCTTTGCTACCTCAGGGAGTACCTGAAGAAAACCTCAAAACCTTCGTGACACTTACTCTTACTCTACTCCCGCGAATTCAAAAATTGCGATTTGGATAGAGGCACCATTACCACCGTTCATAGAGCACAGGTCTTGATGCGAGGGGTTGATCCCAGCCTTCTGAATACCAGCAGTACGCTGATGCCCAGCAACCTGGGCCACCTTGCAACCTGAGCTCTGGATCCAACTACGAGCTTTTTAACAGCAGCAGCATTAATATACGCTATTGGTGCTGGAATTACCGCGGGTGCTGGCACCAGACTTGTCCACCAATTGTGTTCATTGACAGGTTTAGATATCATCCATTGCTTCTAGCGTACTAAGTACGTGTCGAGGCTATTTCTCCTCGCTGCCTCAGCAGTGTTGCTATTGGGCAATTTGCGTACCTGCTGCCACCTGCTAGGCTCTCCTTCCTTTTTTTTCTGTGTCGGTAACCTACGAGCCCTAAGCAGGGCACACCCGAGGGCACTCGAGTGTCGGTTTGCGCACTCCTGTTCGTACGCCCACGAAGCCAACAAATAAAAAGTGTCGTGGCTCTATTCGTGCGCACAGCCTAAACAGGGCAAACCCGAGGACACTTGAGTGTCGGTTTGCGCACTCCTGTTCGAGCGATGTGTACGCCCACGAAGCCAACAAATAAAAAAGATACTCGGAGGCAGGTTTCGGTCTCAGAGAAATACGTGTGGTCCACATGTGGGCGCTTAAGGTTCCAGGGGGAAAAAACCGTTCTCCCCATGTGCGACGGCAAAAAAAAAAAAAATAGCGTCGCTAGGTAGCTACTGGACTTGGCGACACCTGGCTGTGCGGCCTTGACCACTAGTGGGCCTAGACTCCCCTGCATGTGGACCAATAAATCAGAATCCACATGTGGATCCACAGCAACAAAATCCAAAAAGAATTAACGTGTGGAAATCCACACGTTCCACACGTGGAGCGTAAGCCCTGCTCGGAGGGTGGCTCGGTGCTTATTTCGAGGAAGAGAAACGATACAGCCACAAGTGGGTCGTTTTGCCGAACGCTTGCGCCCGGCAACTAAGCCCAGATTTGCTGGATTTCGTGCGGGCAGCGACACTCCCCTTTGCAACTGACGGCCTCTTGGAATTCCTACAAAGGGGTTGTTCAAAGGGAAAAAGGACTACACACCCGGAATGGTTGCTTCTGCGCATCGAGCAGGGTCTGCAAAGAGCGCTGCTTGCGTTCACGTTCGTCCTGCGCCTTCATACGGTCCAGCGTCTGCAGAAGTAGTTGGGAAAACTTAAGGGCTCGCCCCTCGTACAACGGCGGCTGATACAAAACTAATGATGACGATGATGCGGGGAAGAGAGTGTGTTTGCGTTGATCGTACTAACGTAAAGCTGGATTCAGGACGCAAGTGAAACGCCACGGTATGAGCTTCTCATTTACCCTAATACTTCATGCTTGCCGAAAGTCTTAGTGTAATGTATTGGCAGACCTTTCTGCTACAGTTTTGATTTTAATGTCTTGGGGTGAGGCACAGGGAGCACAAGACTCCGGGGGGCGATTAGTCGTTTCTTGTTGAGGCAGTACTGCCTGCCGTTCATGTTTAATGCTAGCATCAAGCCCTGGACAAAGGAAAAGGGGGGGAGTGCAAGACTCCTTCTTGTTCGGGGTGAGGCCATGAGGAGCTGGCCCTCTCTTTCTTACGTTCACCGCGGTGTTGTGTGCACCTCGTTCTTCGTCTCCAGTTTTGCTTGTGATCACCAGAGCGATTCAGAGTTAGAGAGTGTGGTCCTTTAGAAGGGAACTTCCGGTCCTGTTTCGATGGGGGTACTGCTCATGACAAGCGCCACACACCTTAGCGTTTGTCTCGGTCTGCAAACCGTCCAGGTTCTGGTTGAGGTTGAGGACCTCGGCTTCCAGCTGTTCGATCTCAAGCGCGGTCCTCTCCGTGTTGTTGAGGCAGTCTTTGATCTGCTGGTCCCTCTTTTGCGCTTCGATCTTCTTCGCCTTAAGCTCGGTGACCAAACGCTGGTTCTCCTTCTGCAACGTCGCCTTCGTCTTCGCCCGCTGACCACTGCCTGTGGCTGCCTGTACAGCCTGTCCTTTCGCGCGCAGAACTTCTCGATGGTCGATCTGTAGTGGTGTTACGTAAACCCCAAGCGACAAGCGTTTGAGCAGCAGTAATAGTAGAAGCTTGAACATGATTTGCGGCACCAATCTGTGACGATGGACTGCCCGCACAGCGTCAACCCTCGAATAGTGGTCAGTGGGGAGCAAAAGAGAGGTGAGGGTCGAAGTAAGCGCCAGGCCCCCCGCGAAGAGCTAGAAACAGGTGTTTTCCAGGATACTTAGTTGCTTGTATCGGGAGGTGTCGCGACGTATATCAATTAACCACATGCCAACTGACTGCTGCCTTGCCTTTCGTAACTGCTTGCCTCCAGTCGTCTCGCACATTGTTTTCCGAACACCCGCTCTCGCCACCATCGACGAAGACGCGCACACCGCCACGGGCGGAGTTGAAGAAACGTTTAGAAGCGAAGAAGACGAACAAGATGGAAAGCGTTAGTCACAAGAGTGAAGACCATGCCGCGAATTCCTTGCATGCTAGCCCAACATAATATAATAGTTATTTCTGAAAAAAGCCTAAATTATCAGGTAATGAAAAGACGCTCACATATTATGGCTAAGCTCGGTGACGGTGGTTACACACTGGATACGCTCGGATACAGCGAAAAATGACCGTTACTGACGGGAATAAGTAGCTTATACACCAGTGTGAGAAGTAAGGGTACGGACAGGTGGTCCGGAGGTTGAGGTGGGTGGTGCGGGTTAGCCTGGTTAGTTGGGTTGTGCGTGAGGGACGCAACAAAAGCTGCGCAACGAGCTTGCTTGTGCCCTTCTGAACACGCAAGGTGGTCGTGCCACTGCCGCGGGTTGCGTGTTCGTGGCAGGGCAGAAGTCAAAACGCCGTTCACAGTCTGTGTGCGGCCCAAGGTGGCTGCCAGGGTGTAGTTCCCTTTCTTTGACAAGGCCCAACGAATGAACGATAGGGGGTCGCCCTTCCTACAAGTGCACCCAATCTTATCGCAGCTCAGCCGTTCTAGCTCGAAAGAAGCCACACAGCAGCGCTTCAACAGGATGAAAACAGTTTCCCGACTTCTATCGGTGCTTCCATCGTTCTCGTACCACTGTTTATGCATGCAGATTCGGTAAAATGGTCCACCCTTTCAGTGCAGGTTTCCACGTTACAGAGCCAGAGATTGGTGAGCGGGCGCTTTTATTATATATTGGGATAGTAACACAGGCTGATGTAGAACTTAGCCGTGACTTTTTTCACCCTTTTTTTTGCACCCCCCAGCTGTAAAATTTCACACAGTCGGGGGCTTTGTGAGGAGCGATTGCATCCGTATGAACCCTGCCAGAAACCACAGAAGGAAAAAAAGATAGGCGCTTCGGTTTGTTTGTGCGTGCCGGGTGATCGTTTTCCCCCTTGTAATTACCCTGTGTATATTCAGGTAAGGAATTCTGATCAACCACCAAAACACGCTGTCTACGTCGTTTTAGCCTGCACAATACATTGAAGGGCAACCCGCAAGATTGTCAGTCAGGGGACTTTAAAAACCCGGTGTCCCGGTGTCAGACACCGGGAAACCCCGGTGTGTCAAAAAAAGAGGGAAAAAAAAAAAAGTCAGAATTTTTTTGGGGAAAAGAAATTTCCAGATTTCTGTTTTGTCACTGTGTAGGCTGGAAATTTTCTCGTGGAAACTACCGGCGGAAATTTCTTTCGTGGGAAGGGAAACTGGTGGTGGAAAATTTTCTCACGACAGAAAACTGATGGAAATTTTCTCGTGGAAACTACTGGCGGAAATTTCTTTTGTGGAATACTGTTGTGGTGGAAATTTTCTCTCACGACAGAAAAGTGATGGAAATTTTCTGTGGCGGAAACCTGATGGAAATGTTCTCGTGGAAACTACTGGCGGAAATTTTGTTTCGTGGGAAACTGGTGGTGGAAATTTCTCTCGTGACAGAAAACTGGTGGAAATTTTCTCGAGGCGAAAGCTACTGGCGGAAATTTCTAGCGTTATTTGTGGATTAGAAGGTCGGTATTTTAAAGTCTCCGGTTGACCGTAGAGGCTTGGGTATGGCGGGGGGTTGAGAAAAGTAAAAGAGTGCGACTCGTTTCGGGTGTTGTGTCACTCCGTTGTGAAACCTTGTGAAGTCCCCTAACGCGTTTAGAGGGTGCTTGGGTTTGGGTAGGGTGTGGTCGTTCTGCTGCGGCGTGAAAAGCCAGGAAGTTTCGACGCTAATCTCTCTTATGGTGGAAACCTGGTGGAAATGTTCTCGTGGAAACTACTGGCGGAAATTTCTTTGTGGAATACTGTTGGTGGAAACTTTCTCACGACAGAAAACTGATGGAAATTTTCTCCTGGCAGAAACCAGCGGCGGAAATTTCTTTCACGGGAAGCTTGGCGCAAAACTTTTCTAACAGAAATTGTTGGTGGAAATGTTTTCTAACGGAATCCATCGGTGGAAATTTCTCGTGGCATAAAATAAAACCGTGAAAGAAATTTCCGCCGGTGGTTTCTGCTATGAGAAGATTTTTTCCATCAGGTTAGCTGGCTGGCCAGAAAGGCGCCAAAAAATTTCCGCGCCTGCGGCGCAGGTATTTTGGCTGAGTATCTTTTGTAATGGGGCTACCGCATTATTTGCTCATTCTGTTCACGGCTGTCTGGTCAGTCCGGGCTGGTTGGACTGACCGGTCTGGTCAGGCTGTCCAGGCTGTCCAGGCTGTCCAGGCTGTCCAGGCTGTCCCCTATATGACCCCCATATGACCCCCATATGACCCCTATATGACCCCTATATGACCCCCATATGACCCCTATATGACCCCCATATGACCCCAAGATACAAAACACCTACTTTTGGGCCAAGACACTTACAATTTTGCAAAGGCGAGCCCGGACTTGCAAGACGTTGCCGGCAAGACGGCTCTCATGACAACATGCCGGCTTGGGGAGTTGGAGATAGTGGAAGACCTGATTAAGGCCTGACAATCACACTAATGCAACAAATTTACACCTGATTAAGGCGAACGCGCAGTTGAACTTAACGCTCCCAGAGAAGTCACAGCTTTGGCCATGGCTCGCAAACGGCGTAACAACAACCAGACTGCAATCGTTCGCGCGCTAGAGGCAGCACACCCTGTCAGCAACAGAGAAGCGCCCCAGCCCGATATCTGCGGAACGGAGCCGAAGAGGAGGAAACTGCAGAATTGACGATCCCTGCTTTCTCGCGCCTCTTGCCCGAGTCACACAAACGGGGCAGCAGTACTCAAGTGGCTCGCCACGACAAAAGTGGGTTGTTCACTCATTCTTCAACGAAGGCCAGCATAATCCCGAGCACAACAGGCTCAGCAGGAAGTTACGCTACCGTTACGCTGCTGCTACGCTACAGTTTTAGTACTTCTCACGCTAATATTCTCATGCCAATACATGTACGTAACACGGCTGCAACACGAGGATGCAGCCCTGCTTAGGTGTGCACTCAGCCATCACAGGGCCCCAGATCTCGCTAGTTGACCTGACAAAGCTGCCACCCAGAAGGCCGCAGCAGTAACCTTCGCAATGCAGACACGCGCAGCTGAGTGTAGGCGATCCATACCACAGCTGCATCAGACGCAGCTTAGGTGGCGCTGCTCACCTGCCAGTCTCACAACTGACTGCTGCCCATTTGTGCTGTAACTACCGAACCACGTGTTGAACGGACGTGAGGTCATGAGGGTCTACTCCAACATGACAAATCACACAAACACAACAGGTCAGACTGATTGTTGCTACAAAAAATAGAGGTCTGCTACGTGGGCCAGCCACATACGGCAATACAATACGAAGAAAATGTGATGATAGTGGCGATTAGAATCCATCAAAAGATACTAGCAAGAATTCAGATCGCAGCGCAGCAGAAGAAGAGCCCCGAGACAAGGTCAGCTTGGCCTCGTCGTCTGTGGGGGGGAACGCCGGGGAGGTGGGGGCGCCGGAGGCGCTGCGCCTTTACGCTAAGAAGGGACACAGCCGGGGCGACTTGCTCCGTCGGATAGAAACACACGGCTAGGGGGCACTTCACTGCGTATGTCGCGCAAAGCGCGGGACGGGTCCTCACGTCGATGATACTCCGTGGGACGATGTTTACACAGCCTTTGTCCGGGACTCCGGAAGTGTCCATGATATGACTGTTCGCGCGCCGTCACCCTCCATCCATGCTTCTACGAGTCGGCTACCTTGTCCACTGCTCGAGTCATCTGCCCTCCAGCATCGACCAGCGTGTGGAAAGTCGACGGCCGGAAACGGCGCAAACAGCCGGACTTCCCACACCCTTGGCAACACTCCACCTTGCCCTCGCCCGATTCCACGAGTCTGGTCAATGCACGGCAGCTAGGCGTGGGCCTGGTGTCCGCTGCAGAAGGTGTCGGCCATGACGTGCAAGCCTGGGATTTTCCGGAAGCTGGCAGTTGTGCACCTGAGGACAACCAATGTCCTCGTGCCCGAGAGCCTGCTGATCTGCCACGTGGGGTGCGCCTGCTGCAAACAAGCGTCAATGTTGAAGAACAGACACCGTCGCAACTTGTTGCGAAGACGCACTCCGCGGAATAAGCCCCACAGAATTCACTCGTCACCCAAAAGAGCGCATGGAAACCCATGTGCAAATCGCAAGAGCCCGCACCAGGTTCTCGGATGTGGAAGCAGTGGGACCATTGGGATCATTGGACCAGTCGGCAGTAAGCAGAGAGCAACGAGTACGAGAGCCTTTGGTCCGAGACCGTGCTCGGGCTCGAAAAAGCCGAGAACAAGAGTGGGGTTGCAGCTGCGACAAGCCGAATCCTGCAGGAGGCTTGACGCTGCAGCTGCCTGAGCAGTTGCGGCATTGAGCACGACGTTGGGCTGATGCGCGCTCGCCTCGATCCCTTCAGGCTCGGAACGTTGCTGAAGGCCGTGGGCACCGAGCTCTTCTTCGTGGATCGACACAAAAAACTTTGGTATTCACCAGGTTTTTTGCGAGTTAAGTTGCTTCACGGTGAAGTTCACGAGGAGCAGGTATGTGCTGCTCCTCGTGGTGCTCCTCGTCGGGTACTTGTCTGAAAATCCAAACCCCCCCCCCCCCTAGGGCTATGTAGGATGGAAACGTTGGAAACGTTTCCGTTTCCGTTTCCGTTTCCGTTTCCTTCTTTTTGGCGGTGGATGGAAACGCCGTTTCTTTTCAAAAGAAACGGCTGGTATGCCACTAGTATACTGGCTGAAGGTCCGACCGGAAATGTGTGTCGAACGGCGGACCCCGCAATCCAGTGGGAAACCATGGACAAGGTGGCTTTGAAAAAGAGGGAGGAAAGAAGCATAAGAGTTGCGACCGCGTGGAGCAGACGCAACCACACGCATCCGGTTGTGATGACTTTGAGGTCTGCAGCTCTTTATACCAATGGCTGTTGTAGCGACGATGCTCTGTTATGCGAGGCCGTTGGCCAACGCGCTGAAGACGATCGGGAAAGCACATCCGCTTCCAATAATAGGCTATACAGATACGGTCGTTCAGGACAGCGGGAGCACCGCCGCGCCACAGGCTACAAGACCGGGGTTTTTCGGCGGCGTAAGACAAAGAGGGAGTGCAATCAGCATCAGGAGGTGAGAAGGGCACACGTATGCCGGGGCAATGTTGAACCCGCCAGAAAAGCGATGGCCACGCAGTAACGTGTGCGCTAAACATCGCTTGCCACAGTGCACCTTGCATATGACGACGGGTGGCAACCGTCACCGGAAGGGGCACCATCGGGCGGTGTTGTCGGAGCATAGACAGCGACGGCAGGAAGAACCCCATCGACAATGCAGAAGAGGACGGCAGATTCAAAAAGCCCCACTCGGCACGGCTGCCGATACAAGTAAACATGAGAACGTGGGTTGGAAGCAGCAGAGGACGAAGTGGTAGGCACAGAAGAGTGGAATCTGGTGTCAGAAAACCTCAGCATCCGCATGTGACGACATTCTGCATCATTAGCTTGTGGTTACCTATTTGCTCGTGTCAGATCGCCGATGAAAGAAAGCGGTGAGCATCAGCGACTGCTCTGCACAAACGAGACCGCGACGACACACAAGAAGGGGCCGAGCCAAGTCGAAGAACAGCCCAGGAAGGGCCCTGAAGAGTCAGAGAGCCCGCCAGAAGACGGAGGAAGAGAAGTGCCCGCTAGTAGATCAAAAGAAGAAGGTGATCCCGCCCTCTGAAAGGAAAGCCAAAATTTGGCTGGAAACGGACACCTGACGGACACACAGAAGGACCCGCGAAGTGGTATCCTATAGGACCCCTCAGCATGACCTTCCGGCGTTTCTTTTAAAAGAAACGGAAACGTTTCCGTTTCCGTTTCCGTTTCCGTTTCCATATTTCGAAAAAACTAAAAGAAACGGCGTTTCCATCCAACTTAGCCCTAGGGGGGGTCAAAAGGTCTTTTTTTGCGTCAAAATGGTGACATTTTCAGCCTGTAGACTTAACGGCAGTTTAAGGCTAAAAAAACATGCAACCCGCCTCAGAAATGCCCGGAAACGTGTTTTTGGGGAAAGTTTCATGGAAAATGGCCCAGGGGGGGGTGTATTAGTTGATGGTTTTAGGGTGGACACCGTTTGGTACCGGCTAGCAGCCTGTGTGTGTGCTTCACTGTTCATACCATGCAAAGATGAGGCTACAATCACGTGCAGGCAGCCACAAATGGAAGCAACAAAAGGGCAAACGACACCCAGGAGGAAGGCAGCTATGAACGTTGCTCGTCTGGATGGCTAACAACGTCCCAAAAGGCTCTCTGAGTCTTGCGCAAGCTGAGGTGTTGTTGACACCGCAGGCAGCAGCTCTTCCCCGAACTGCTGCTGGGGCGATATTCACAAAGTTCGATGTCTTTCCGAGAAAAACAATGGAATGCTCTCATCCGTAGTGGGATTTTCCAGATCCCAACGTTTTTGTTGAAGGGATGCACGCGACAGTGTCTTTTATTCAAGTTCGCCTTTCGTACACCACCCCGAAAGGGTCGCATTGCACACGCACGGAAGACAATACTGGTCACCGGGGTGTATCTGGTACCTAACCCCAACGCACGTTGAGCTTGAACAAAAATAGAAAACTGGACTTGAACGAAAAGGTTCGGCGGTGGATTCATAGGGCTGCCACGACATAGCAGCTCAGGGCAGGGTATCTGCAGCTTGCGGTAGCACGCTACACGACACAGGCCACTACGAAAGCTGGCGCTGACGTCAAGGACTCGAGGGGGCGGCACGTTACGAAGCCGTACCTCATTGAGTCGCTTGTCGATGCCTCCTACGAAGCCCCACCATCCCCAACTCTCAGGAAAGTCTTTTGAGTAAAGATACATAGGTTTGGGCAGTGTTGTTTTCCTTCTTCGGTTCATGCTGTCACTATTTTTGGGGTTGTCACCTAAAAAGAAGAACACCGGTACCAAACGGTGTCCACCCTGAGTCCAAAAATTGGGCACTCGTAGAAAGGCCTTTTCGGGGCACTTCAGCAGCCAAAAAGCATGTTTTAGGCATTTCTATACGGTTCTGGGGCGGTTTACCAAATTTTATTGCCTTTTAGGAGCCCCTATGTGGTTCCCAAAAAATGACCTATTTTGACAGCTTTTGACCCCCCCCACCCCCCCCCCCCCCCCCAAAAAAAAGACACAAAGAAAAAGGGGGAAATGGTGGTTACGGCGATTGCGGCCGGTTTTCAGCAGGGTAAGAGTAGTAGTAGTATGTGTCGTCTACCGAAGCAGCCGGAGACAGCAGGCGCAGGGGGCAGGTCTTGCTTTACTTTTCTCTTCTTCATGGAGACCCGCCCCCGGCAATCCCGACTGTCCAATCACGGTCGCAAAAGGTTTGGGCCCTGTAGTGATGTTGACCAGACCCCCACGAAGCCTTATACACACAACACGGATACAACACGAGGATGCAGCCCTGCTTAGGTGTGCACTCGGCCATCGCTGGCCCTTGGCTGCTGAGCACCCCCCGACCGGTCGATTTGCCACTCTTGTGGCCCTCTATTCGCCGGGCGGTGCTGCCAGCACTTCGTTCCGCGTCGCGTCAAGTACATGATGCTGGCGGTTGGGGGATCGGCGACCGCATCTCAATTAAGGCGCCCCCGTGACACCCAAGCAATTTTTCAGCAGAAAAACAAAATCGCCACATCCGCCACACGACTGTTTTTAGAGTGAAAATTCGTTTTTTTTTTTTTTTAAAACTCCGGGGTTTTAAAGTCTCCAGGGTGACGTTCGTCAATATGGGAAGATACCCTTTGTGCTCTAAGTGTCGTGAGTGGTGGTTACACGAGAATCGGTGTTTTTTTGTGGTGGAACTTCCTTTCACTTTTTACGTGTGGCAAATGTGGGCCACACGTGGCAACCGTGTGGCGACCCGCCCTGCCCCCAATATCCGATGACGGCGAAGTCGAGTCCCGACTGAAAAACTAAAGTCTTCGACACGGACACCCTCAGAAGCCTGATGAATCGTCAGGAGGCAATGCTGAAGGCTAACGAGAAGTTCAGCTGCGGCAAGCTGCAGGAACTGCGTCGAATTGAAGTTGGAGCTCAACGGTCCAGAAGATGACAACTAACCTCGTCACAAACATTTGCCGTCAACAAGAGGACCAGAGGAGTCCCCTTTGACCAGAATGTGATGATTTAAACGTTTTCGTGCTCAGAATTCAGTTCCAGGTGGAGACCGTATGCAGTGTGGGCCTGATTTCCAACGATCCCTGAGTATAGAAGTATAAATGGTCACCTACGCACAATCACCCCCCACATGAAATAGCTTGACACCGACGCCGGGGCTGGATTCGTGTTGACCACTGTGGGGGTGAGGGTCGGAAAAACTTGAGGCCGCTCATGCAGGTGTGCCTCGGTCTGGTCGAAGTCAACAGAAACAGGGGCGGACCTGCTTCTCCATTTCTTCCACTTTGCGCTTCTGCTCCTTCTTCAAGTTCTGGAGCCGTTGCTCCATGATGTAGATTTCGCGCTTCATGCGGTTGATCTCCTCCTTGCCCACCATTGGATCGAGCGCCAGCTCTGTCTCCTTAGCGATTTGGATCTTCTTCTCCCAGAACATCACGTTCCGCTCAGCGTCGAGAATGTCGTTCATGATCTGCTTCTTCGCTTCCTTGATGCCCTGTGTGCGAAGTTTTGCTGTTTGTCCCGCGCTCTGTCTCGAAGGTTTGGTACATGTCCAGTGTCATTTTCAGGTAAGGAATTCTGATCAAGCACCAAAACACGCTGCCTACGTCTTTTTAGAGTTGAAGTTCGCTTTTTTAGCCTGCACAATACATTGAAGGGCAACCCGTAAGATTGCTAGTACTAAAAAAGAACCCCGCTGATCGGCGCATACGTAGATCTTTTCCTCCAGTTCGATGGCTTCCTGCTTGCGCTGTTTCAGGCGCTTGATGAGGTCAGTCTCGATATTGAAGTTGTCGTTGGCAAGCAGTTCCTGCGCCCTCGAATTCTTCGACAAGAGGTCGTTCAGCTTTTTCTGCAGCAGGTGCATCGACTCAATCTTCTCGTCGAGTTTGCGAATTTCCTTCTTCTGAAGCTGCGCGTTGTCTGCGGCGGAAGGTTTGGCGTTTGTTTTGTAGCGTGAAAGTCCGAATTAGAAGTCTCCGGGCGACCTTCGCCAGGTGCGCATCAAGCAAGAGTGTTGAAGTATGGCTAAAGATAAAGTGGTGTCACCTGAGGGGGTAATCTCAGGGCCGCCCACGTGATAAGGCCGTTAAGCAGCGGCTGCCGGCTTTCCCGTGACACATTTTGTATATAGATGGTTATCATGAATAGACTACGTTATAGTTCTGTTGCTGGTCCGCGTAGCAGACCATTGTCGACAAAGTTTTGCTCGCGATCAGCTTCGATGAAGAGCACCGTGAAAAATAGACCCGGGAATCAAACACTGCGTGCGTGGTCCGTGGGTTCTTACAGGATGCAGAGCACCGGGCTTGGAAACCACCCGGTGTGCATTGAGCAGGACGGGTTGAGTAGCGTCGGCACTCTTACAGGTTCGTTCCCTCAGAGTGTATTGAAGTAGAGAAGCTGTTAGGGAAGCTAAGCCCTTGGAACTCATGGGACAAGACAAGGGACCTTTCTGTGATAAGAATGATAAGGCGAAGATGCTCGTGTTCTTGTTCGCGTGTACAGGAATAAACCTTTCTGGAAGGACTTTGCATCAGCACTTTTCATGTGCAAACGCTGTCCCGGAATTGCTCCCTTGAATCAGTACACATGTACCCCGGCTGTTTGTGTGTTTGGCATCACAAAAGACAGGCGCTTCGTTTTGTTTGTGCGTGCCGGTTGATCGTTTTCCCACTGTGTCGCTGTGTCGTTTCGGGTAAGGAATTCTGATCAACCCCCAAAACACGCTGCCTACGTTCTTTTTAGCCTGCACAGTACTTGTATTGAAGGGCTACCCGCAAGAATTGTTAGTACTAAAAAACCCCCACATACTCGTCAGCCGCACTCGTTTTTGCGTGAGGATGGTTGACTGGGCGTTGAGTTCCTGGATGGCTTTCGAAAGCTCCGAAGCCTTTGTTTTGGTGTTGACGAGCTCCGTCTGCGACCGGATCCAGTCGCGCTGCAGAGCGTCGTTCTCCACGGACTTGGCGGTGATCGCCTTCGACAGGTTGTTGATGGTGGCTTCCAACGGTCCGACCCCCTCGCCGCCGTCGTCGGTACCCTGTTGGCCCATGATCGCATCGTACTGCCGGTTAAGCTGATCGAGGGCCTTCTGCTTCCGCTCAATTTCGTCGTGTTTGCGCCTGATGTCCAGCTGGAACTTTTCGATCAGCTGGTCACGGGCTTTCAACTCGTTCTCCAGCTCGGTCAGCGTGCCTTTCAGAACTTCGTTGTGAGACTGCGTCTGCAGTGTGTCGATGCGAACTCGGGACAATTCGTTTTCCATTTGCGTGACTTGCAACTCCTTCTCCCGGATCACGTTCTTCTTCCGTTCTATCTCTTGCAACGCGGACTGGGACCCCTTCTTCAACGTCGTTTGCGCCGAGAGGGTTTCGAGGACTTTGTTCTCCATCTCCTGCACGTCCCTCGACGCCTTTTGGTGCCGGCTGGCGACGTTGGCGATCTCGCTCGTGACCGCCTTCAGCTCCGCCTCCACTTTTTTGGTCTCGGCGTCGGTGTGGTCCAAGCTCCGCTTCATCATCGTGAACTTGTCGTTCGCTTTTTGCTTCTTCTCGAGAAGCGTGTCTATCTGCCTCTCGACGAAGTTGACCTCGTTTTCGGTCTTCGCGAGGGTCTGCGTGACTTGTTCGTTTTTCTCCTGCTCCTTCCGGATGGAGTGCCGGTAGCCGATGATCTCGTTGTCGAGAGCCATCAGCTGCTCCTTTTGCTGGGCGAGGGCTTCTTCGGTGACCTGCAGCGTCTCGTCGCGGCGCTGCATGCCGATGAGCGACGTCTTCCACTGCTGCAGGAGCTGCTTTTTTTCGAACTGGATCGCCTCCATCTCGGCGAGGGCCTCAGCTAGGGTGTCCCGGGCAAGCGCGGTTTCCTCGGCCTGCGAGGCCAGCTGCGACGTGAGGAGGGCGAGCTGCTGCGTCTTCGACTTGATCTGCTCGTTGAGGGAGTCGACGAGGTAGTCCTGCTTCAGCTTCTGACCCTCGAGTTTTTTGATGGCGTCTTCCGCGGTGTAGGTTGCTCGCTGCTCGACGGAGATTTCGGACCGGATCTGCTCGTTGAACTGCTCAACGCGCAGTAGGGTTTCGGAAAGCTTGTCCAGCTCCGCTTGGTACTTGAAGTACTTCCGCCGCATGGCTTCGATCTTGCCTTTGTTCTCCTCGAACTGCTTGAAGACGTCTTCCCGCTCTCGCTCCTTCTCGACGCGCAGGCGCTCGACCGCTTGGCAGTTGTCGTGGCCCTTCTCCAAGCTCTCCTGCAGCTTCGCGAGGTGCTGCTGCACGTTGTAGAGCTCGGCTCCGGTGTCTTCGCGCTTCTGCTTGACGCGCTTCAATTCGGTCGTGGTCTCCTTGAGCGTGAGGGCGAGCTCCTCCAGCTGCTTGCGCAGCTGGGCTTCGATGCGCTTCTGCACCGGCCGCAGGATCTCGCTCTCCGGGTCGATGTCGCTCCCGCTGTCGTCGTCGTCGTACCCGCCGCCGCCGCCGGCCGCCGGCGCGTCGTACCCGCCGCCGACCGCATCGTCGCCGCCCGCGTTGTCCTCGTCGTACGCGGGCCCGTCTTCGGGGCCCGGCACGCCGTCGCTGTCCGGCCCTTGGTCCGTCGGGTCCATTGTTTTATTCGCCCGTTCGAGGTCCCCCCAGTTTGCCCGGGTTTCCTGGTTTTGTGTTACGTCGATCCCGAAGGACGATCAGTTTGGTGTCTTGCGACGTTTGTTTGGCAAGGAGTTTTCACCGTTTACGGAATACGAGCAAGACGCATGCCTCGAATCGAGCACCAGGAGAATTCTGGGTGGGGCTGGCCTCTACGACTAGTAGTAATACTCCGGTAAAAGGTAGCACTCCTGACTAACCCGAACCAACAGGGTCAACTGAATGTCAGTCACACCTTCCCCAATATATTTTTCCAGTGCCGCGAATCTTACCTGTTACGCGGCTGTGCGCCCAGCGAAAACGGTAAGCCGGCCGTATGTGTGGAGTTGTTGTGAAGCTTCGGGCCTTTCTTCGCAGCTGCCAAGGACTTAGACTCGGCCTGTTTTCTGTTGCACTTCGCGGCTCACTGATGCGGGGAACGAGAAACGCTTTGAGAACATCGCCAGAACAGAATTTGGAGTACAAAAGGTGACTAAGAAAGACAGCGGGGGAGACGAAGGTGCGTGGGTTCTGCGGCCGTGGGGAGCCTAAAAGAAGTGGCCTAATGAGTCGTACGCACTTTTTACTCCTCGCTTTTTCTCACGAAAGAGGGGGTCTATGCAGCCGTGAGACGCGGCACAAATCTAAAGAAGTCTCGCCAAGTATTATCTGCAGCATACTTGCTGACGTTCAACAATGAACAAAGGAAAAGTAGAGGCGCGGTACGTGAGATAAGGAGATAGGGGAGGGGGCTGCAAGGAGCCCTTCGTTCTCCCAGTCACCAGCACCGGATAATAATGCGACAAATTCCTCGCCGAACAGACCAAATAAACGGGGCAAGCACAAGTGGAAACACAACTGGACAGCGATCGGGCGGCACTGTATAATGTAGAACTGGATGCTCCACTGACACGGCAGATTTGATTACAAACCTGCTGGGACCGGTTGCAACGGCTTCTCTGAAGCCAGACTTCCCCTGGGGGATCTGGTTTCGATGAGCACGCAATGCGTGAGGAACTTGAGGCCCGCCCCGAGTAAAATCCTCTGAACATCTTAGGCTCAAAGCAGCCCCTCGTCCCTCTCCCGGACACGTGCAAGAAAGCGCCCGCTGCCAAGCCACTGCGCCATCGGATCAACAAGATTCAGCTAAGGCAGCTAAGTGTCCTCTGAAAGGTCTCACCCTTCTTCTGTAGCACAGCCAGAATAGGAGAAATAATTCCCACTACAGGCACCCAAAACCTCTGCCCAACCCAAGATTACAGACACCAAACTCCTGCCCAACCCAATCCGAGGTAGTGTAAATCAACCCAACTTCCCACCCGATTTTCGTTTTTTTTTTTTTTTTTTTTGGGTGAGTTGCAGGGCCTTATATATAAAAATTCCACCCACGTAACTGTCCATAAGTTGCTCGGAGTTACTAAAAATCCCAGTTGCGGCACAACTGCACGTTTATGCAACCGACAGGGTGCACCTCTTTGTGGTTGTCACTACTGTCCATCACAGAGACTGTCCTTCGGGAAGCAAAAGAGCCATGCGAAGAAGGCGAGTGTTGGGGTACTGTAGCAGTGTGCCGGATCATTCAAGAACACTTGGCAGTCAGCAACAGCAGGGCGGACAGCTGCAGTCTTCGCTTTCTTGGCAACATGTCATGAAACAATACACAAGCCAGAAATACCAGCGCCGCAGGCGCGGAAAATTTTTTCAAGCTATTAGGCAAGTCGCAGGTTCCTAAATTGAGGCTGTACGTTGCTTCAACGATGATCCAAAGGTGCAGTAACCGGTGCTGTGTACTGCTAGTGTGACTGCTGTACTGTAGCACTACTACCGGGCCCCTCAGCCAGGGCATTCTGTGCTTTTTTTTTTTTGGTTGCTCGGGCTTGGTCCGAGCACCAGACCCATATACAAGCCACTGTGAGTTACCGCAGCCCAGCAACCGCTTGTACATAACCCAGCACAAACTAAGAGCCATCTGATGGCAAAGACCGTGAACAGAGCTCGAGAAAGCTTTCACTCTCAAAAAGAAATCCTGACTTAGCCTCTGCTTTGGAAAAGTTGAATGTCGGGCTTGACACGGACTTGTGGGTGCCCGTGGCGACACGACCATCCTTTTGCTTTTTTTTTTTTTTTCCTTGTCCTGTCCGAAGACGCCCAAAGACTGCTTTCTGTCGGGCGTTCGAACGTTGCTCGCTCATTATCAGGGCGATTCCAGTGCGCGGGGTATCAATTTCGGCGTGCCTGTGCTCTGTTGCAACACTCAAATGCTTCTGCGTAGGAGCACTAGGATTCAGCTGTGTGAGGTACCAACTTCAGTGTGCTTGCACCACTCTGCCTGGGAAGACTGGATTTCACTCGTCGTGCGGCCGGGGGGGGTCGAATAATAACAGTTATTTGATACACGTCTGGTTGTCTAAAAACACTACCACTATTTGATTCTGCTACTGTTCGGCTACCCGGAACTTTTTTAGTATTCGACAAATCGAATAATAACACAGGTGTTATTATTCGACCCCCTTTAATAGTTGGGAAAGGGCATCAGCAAGTCTTTTGGCGCTGCCACATTCAGACCGAGGCGTTGTGCTCTGAAGAGATTCCGAAGGCAGTGCCCATGTGCTGCTTCAGGACCCACCTGTCGGACGTCATTAGCGGGGCGAGTGCCATCTTATACTTGCTTTCCTGCGGTGGGTGGCCACCGCCGCCCTGTGCTGGGCCACACCGGGTACTCCCAGGTGGCCATCAAGCGGCGGCGGCATGCACAAGAGGGGGGATGACACCGTAGGGTTCTTCAGTCCACTATGGACCTGCGCCAGGCACGAACTCAGTCACGCACTGTGGCAAACTCGTTAAAAGAGCGATGGTGCAGCCGCTTTTCCACGAATTTCCGGGGTCAGCCATCCGGTGGTACCATTTTTTTGTGCGGTCGTTTTTGTGTTTCCGACGATCCGAATGGACGTACAGATTGGTGTCTTTCGACCTTTTGGATGCTTGTGAAGTTCAGCTTAGTGCGTGCTTGTGGTGATCGGTGGGGTTCCCAAAAGAAAATGTTCCGTGTTATCGTATCTTCGAGCTAGACTTGATCTCGTGCATTAGCCAAGTGGCCCATTCTGTTGCTTTTCCGCTGGGCTTTTTTTTTTTTTTTTTTCTTTTTTACATACTTGTACCCCGCCTTCAAAAAAAGCGGGGGAAGCGGGGGAAAAAGCGGGGATTTTCCCCGCTTTTCCCCCGCTTTTTTAAAAAGCGGGGGAAACGCGGGGAAAAAGCGGGGGATCAGACAACACAATTCTGGACGAATATGGGCGAACAGGTCGTCCACACCTGTCGGGGAGGCTCGGAGGTCCTCGGATCGTAGATCAGGCATGCTTCCGAAAAAGAGATGCCTGCACAGACCAAGCGCGGTGCCGGGGACATTGGTTCGGACGGGCCCGGACCCCCTTTCCTATATTGGGCATGACCCCTTTTCCCGAACTGGGGGGGTCGGCGACGCACACGCAACCTTTCCCCCGTGGCCAAGAAGGTCGCCCCGAAGAAGTGTGAAAACGGGAAGCAAGGCAGAGTCGCCCCGAAAGCCGTTCCTTCGGCTGGCAGCGACAGTGACGGCTATGAAACCGAAGCGACTTCGGCTGCGACTTCCGAAGCTGCGCACGGGCATTCTGAATACATGCCCTGCTTGTAACTGGGGTCGCTCGGGGGTTTCAACCCTGAGTACGAGGCTGACCCCGAACGAGCTCTCGCTCAGGGCAAACTCCTCATCAACGGCGACATCACGCAGTGTTTGGCTCCGAAACTCGGCGGGAGAGTGTGACGATGAGGTAGGCGAGTATTGAATTACCCGCTTTTTCCCCGCTTTTTCCGCGCTTTGCCCGCTTTTTCCCCGCTTTTGCCCGCATTTCCCCGCTTTTCCCCCGCTTTTTCCCCGCTTTTTCCAAATTTGGGAAAAAAGAAAAAAAAAGCGGGGATCCCGCTTTTTTTAAAGGCGGGGTACAAGTATGGTTTTAGGGCCGAGTGCCAGATTCGGACCGCGGTACGAATCTGGTAAACAGTAGCTAATCCCCTGGTTGAGAGCTAGCAGGTGCCCTGACGACACTGTTTCACGGTTCGAGTTACTTGATAACGTCGTCCGGTCGGAGGAGCCAATGGTGGAGGGAGTTACGAGATCAGGCAAATCATCATAGGGCTGGCTTTCCGAGCCCCCTGAAAAGTGAAGGAAGCCCTCACTTCTAAAAATGAAAACATCCGATTTGGGGGGTGCAGGTGGATTGTGGGTACAGTGGTGGTGGTGGATTGAGCTGCGGGGGGGGATAGTACAACCACAGCATCCGTTATCTTTATCGTTGAACGCCTGCACCGGGGATCCTCCTGCGATTCGTGTGCTCGTTTGCAACGAGGACTAAATAATATTATTCAAAGTGGAACTGCCCTTTGACAAGAGCAATGCCTCTCGTCTCACTCTTTTCAAATACGGTTTGCCGGGCGCTAGCGTGCGAGGCGTGTCGTGTTGCGTTGGTTGTAAGAACGTTTGGTAGTAGTATTAAACTTGATATGCAGCAACAATCTGCGACGATGGCCTGCACAAGTCGCTACTGACCACCTTCCAGCGCGCGTCGTGCACCACCAGTCTTGAAGAAAAGATAAATACGAAGTCTCCAGCGCCACGCGTGAAATCGAGGGCAGTTTCTGCAGAAGCATGCACACGAGCAAGGAAGTGTAGGGGCGCAAAGCGACTGGTGCGAGAATGAGTCACGCACACGGGGTCCCCTGCGCGCTTCACGCTGGCTGCCGGGGGTCCGCCGTGTCCGAGGGCCCATCCTACTCGGCGCACTTCCTCATCTCCTTTGCAGGTTGCCCTCGATTCGTCTCCGAAACCACTTTTGCCGTCGCCCTTCCGTTTTCGCGGCTCCGCTTCGGCTGGAAACGCGGCAGTCCACCGCTGGTTTGTAATAGTGCCACGCGTCTAGTCCGGGTGCAAGCGATCCGAGACTGCACACAGCAGCACACTTCAGGACGGGGCCGCCGCCGTGAATCAACGACTTCCTCGAGGAGGATATCCGGGTACGCGGCAACGCTGGGAATAAATGCTCGGACGTCCCTGGGACGGGGATGCGGACTCGAAGCCCGACAAAAAACGAGTCTTACGGCAAAGCAGGTGACGAAGTGGGAAACGCATAAATCAAATTTCGTGCGGGTCCACAAAAGACAGATCGTGCAGCCAGGCGTAAGGTGCAGTGGCCGGGATCAAGCCTGGGCAAAGTAGACCGTGCACTTCACCTCGAAGGACTGGTCGCTGCCCAGGTCTCGCTTGCTGCCGCTCGGCGCGGACGGCGGCGCCGTGAGGCCGAGGCGGCTGAGGACGGACTGCTGGGTGTACCCGTGAGAGCGTGGCCTGCGAGCGGCGTGTCTTGCAGGGCGAAGTGGAGGGTTCCGTCTTACGTGACGCCTGGGCAAAGTAGACCTCCCCACGAGTCAAACATGGAGTCTTCGCTGTCGGAGAGGAGGGAGACTGAAAGAGCAAAGGATAGAAACAAATCGAAGGTGTGGCGGTCACGCCGCAGCAGAATCTTCCCCGGGCAGCTGCAAGTGTTCTCTTTGCCCAGTTTCCACTTTGAGAGAAAGAGAAGCAGCCTGACTGACGGCCACACATACGGATAATGCACATACGCACGCACGCTTGGGACCTGTACTTTTTCTTGATTAAGAATCCGAGGTTTCAAGTCTCCACGGGATGCGGAATGGGGTCCATTTGAACGTGTGGCCAGAGTCTGGGAACAAAAGGGCGGGTTGGCCAGGTTTTACCCGGTTTTGCTCGTCTGCTTTCTGATTCTTTTACATGCACGTATGCATTTTATCACGGCACACGTACGTTCGCTTTGTGATACTCAGCTTCGTGCATGCTTTCGGGTCAGTGGGATTCTGGGGGGTTAGGGATACTTTCATCTTCCCATACGACGACAGCTTGTCGTCAGGGAGAAAGAGAGCGCTTTCCCCCCCCCCCCCCCCCCTTCTTTTTTCCCCCAACGACAGCGAGGGTCGAACCAGCCTACCCGAAGACCGTTTGATTAATTCCCTCTGGGCAATTTTCCCTGCTGGCGGAAATGTTTGGTACCTTTCTTCTTTTTTTTTTCCCTTTTTTCCCCTTTTTTCCAACTGTGGGAGCCAGCATTAGTTTTTAGTGAAATCGGCCTTTGTCCGCTCTATTTTGGTCTATTTGGTCTGGGGGGTTTCATTTGCGCTGGATACGCATCTACACCTTGGGCAACAACCAGGAACACACTGGTAAGTGAGCAGCGACACCTCCCGAAAGTGAGCCAAGGGCGAAGGACGTATCTGCGGCTGCTGCGGCAGTTGCCCGGTGGCAACCCCACACGCAGAACGCGGGGAAGGGAACGTGTTTTCCCAACTACCTTCCCGACCGTAGCATCCGAGGAGGTGTAAACATGGAGGGTGCTACGGTAGCCATGCACGGGTCTTGGGCGCATGCCTCGTGCAGCGGGCTTTGTGATCCGCCGCGAAGTTCTCTCCTGGGGCAATCCGGAGAGACCGGCGTCGAGTTTCGGCGCACAGCTGGTTCCCTCGGGCGGCAACCCTAAGGGAGAGAGAGCGCCAGACACAATCTATCTTAAAAAGGACCACACACTCGCATCTGCACCTGCACCGCACCTGTTCAGTACTTCCCACTGCCGGCGCCTGCCTTTTCCACCAGCGTCATGTGAATACGTGCGAGCACGCGCAACAAGCAAACCCCTGCCCCCCAAGCATTGCACTACCTTTAGGGATGTTTGTCAACGCCAAGAACGCGCTACCCCAGACCGAGGGATACTTCTTCGACCTCGTTTTCGGGGGGGGAAATCTTAGTTTAGTGTTTGACGGTTGATGCTAGCATCAGGGGGATTGCAAGAACGTGCTTGGAATGGGTTTGTGCTCAACACCGCACTGGTCCCGTCTGTGCCGGGGGGGGGATCTTAGTTAGTGGCGGGAGAGTGTCAGGCTAGCTCGCCCGAAAGCGGTTGATTCCTGCAGGCAGGTTTTCTCCACCCGGCAAAAAGTCGCTTGCGGGGGGGGGGGGCTTTTTACTTTTCTTTTCTCTCACCCGGGCTTGAGACCGGGAGACCAAAGGCGTCAAACTAACTCTGATGGGAGCTCGAAAAGGCAAGTGCCACGAGGGCACGAAGAGCGTGCGTACGCAACAAGCTCTGGCTGATTTATTTTTCTCGGGTTGATTGCGTGGGAAGTCTCCTTGAGGGTGAAGTAATTAACCGCGAGCTTCCGTGTTCCGGCTGAATCTTGACCCGAAAGACGACGAGTCTTTTGGTTAGACGGCACACACGATGTGTGCACCGGAGTTACAGACTCCGATAGTGTTACAAAGCTTCGGAAGAATGGCTGAGTCGCCTCTTGACAGTCAGACGAGAGAGTGGCCCGGGGTGGTACTCCTTTGGCGGGCCAATGACAAGCGTGAGACAGTACCTGGAACCCCGCAGGTTTGCGGATTTGCGTCGATCTTCGGTGCTGCTTCCAACACCGAGCTTAGTTCGCACCCCAAGGGCAAAAGGCCCTGGACAATCTCCGCAACACCCAAGGTGGCAGTTCCTCGTGAGCCAGCCTTTCCAGACTGGGACACTCTGGTACGGCTGCTCCCCCCACGGATGTGAGGGCCGGCGTTGGCCAGTGCCCGGGGCTGGGAACGGTTCAACTGGGGAACAGCAGCGGACACTTTCTAGTCTTTTCCCAGTAGATCGGCTCCCAGCCCCGGAGAGTCGCGGGACCGCAGGTCTTCGGGGCTGGGAACGGATCTGCTGAAAACAAGAGGGGACATTTCCTAGTGTTTTCCCAGTGATCCCTTCCCAGCCCCGGGAGCCTCGGCAGCCCAGCGGGACCGAGGCTTTCCGGGGCTGGGAATGGATCAACTGAAACGGCAGGAAACAGTTTCTACGGTTTCCCAGTAGATCCATCCCCAGCCCCGGAGAGCCTCGGCAGCCAAGCGGGACCGAGGCTCTATGGGGCTGGGAATGAATCAACTATACTAATAACCTTTTCCCAGTAGATCCCAGCCCAGCGCACCGGCCAGCCCCCCCCACATACTGCATGGATTCGCACTGTCACGCCGTAGAGTAGTCATTTTGGGCCGCTCACGTCGATAAACACGGAAAACAGACTGCGCTCGCGTTGAGCGGGCGAGAAGTGCAAGATGTGGGCTGAAGAAGAAACTTGCCTCACCTTTGGAAGAAATTCTTGGTTTGACGTTTGGGCAGGGTGGGGGTGCAAGAACGTGCTAGAAATGGTGTGTGTGCAACACCCGTGTCATATCTGCACCGTGCTTCGGTCCTTTGAGCTGACGGACACATTAGGCGGACCATCATCAGCATGGAAGTGTCAGCAGACAGGACAGCGATGTGAGTCTGGTTCGCCAAGCGGGTGTTCGCAGCGAGAGCACAGGCAAGACCGTCTGGGTAAAGATGTCCCCTACAACCGTGTTTGGGGGGGCAAGTCGTCATACAAACCTTTTTTGTGTTTCCGGTGTTTGTTGTTGCTGCTTGTTATTGTGTTAATAATATCCAAGATTCTGCTTCTTTGGTTTTTGAGGGTCGACATTGTCGTTCTGATGCCGTGACAGCTTTGACTTACATGTTTGGTTGGGTTCCTTTGCTTTCGTGGACCTTTTGATTCCCTTCTGTCTATTCCTGACAAGCAAGTGCCAGACTAGCCCGATCGGAGGTGATTCCCTTGGCAGGTTGTCACCACCGGCGGAATGCGCGGAATGCTTGCAATGGTTCTTTTCCACGACGACCATCCCGTGTGGCCATGCGAATTGGTGTCTTTCGACCCATTCTTTTTTGGGCATTCGCCGATCCCTGGGGACGAGCATGTTTTGTTTTGTTTTGTTTTGCCTTTTTCCAGAATTCCGACGCGTGGCATTGCGGTCAAAAAGTCGAGCCGCTGAGCGTTTTGTGGAGGGGGCGCCTGTACGCTTTGAGACACCACGCAGTGGTGTCGCCAGCTGTTTTGATGGCCTCCCGCGTGATGGAGCTTCCACACACAGTGGCGAGGGATCCTCCAATCATTGTGGAATCGTGGTTTACCCATCGTCCGCGGCTGCCACGAATGGTGGCCGGGGGCTTTCCTGAAAGTCGGACCGTTGCCGCCGACGCGCCCCTTTTCTGTTCTCGTCGATGGAAAAGAACAACAAACACGCGCTCGTTTAGCGAGCGGAAAAGTGTGGGCTGAAGAATGAACTTGCCTGACCTTTGGAGGGGGGTGGAGGGGTGCCCGCACCAGTTTCGTTTACCGATAATTTTTTACATAAGCGCCAGCTTGACAGGAAATGCTCGACGATGCTGCCCGACAAAGAACAGAAGGGATCCAAAGTGCTGTAACTACCGAACCACGTGTTGAACGGACGTGAGGTCATGCGGGTCTACCCCTACACGACAAATCACACAAACACAACAGGTCAAAAGTCCTGAGTGAGAAAACAACACACGGTGGTGTAAGCGAAGAACAAATCAGATTGTGTTTGTATGGTATTTGCCCCTTACCTCTATATTTCCCCCCTTCCATTCGGAGTCGAAGCAGCTACGTCGAGTATTTTTGAAAAACAACGAACCAACCAAAACCCACCCCTTTTTTGGGTCCGTTGCAATTTCAAGAAGTTCGTGACGGCTGGCGGCAGGAAGTTGCGGGTGCATTTGGTTCGTTCTTTGTTCTTGGTATGATCAGTGTGGCAGGCAGCCACTGGTGGCTGCCACCAGCCACCAGTAGCTCCCAGTGGCCAGGCAGCCACCGACGCCATAGAATCCTGGGCCACCAGGTTCGAACGAACTCTCTCCGCACCGAAGTTTCAATTGATTCAACGTCACCCCACCCGACCCTGGATCGATGTCGGAATCTGACAAACTCCCCAAGTGGTCAAGTTTTAAGAATGTAAGTTCGCTGAGATCCGCGTTTGAAGTCTCGGGGTGACCATTGTCGTAACCTTTTTGCAGGTACAGAATTCGTACAGTTCATTTGTTTGGTTCATCGTTTTTCAAAATAACGGCATTTATTTTCCCAATGACAGCCAGTGCCCGACTAGTCCACCCGGGGGCGTCTCTACCGGTCAAGAGTCGCATGGGTTCAAACCTTGATCAACGTTTTCCTTCCCATTATTACTTCTTCTTTCTTTTGGCCGTAGTCAGTCCCAAGGCGGGGCTTTGGGAGATGCCCGTACTCATTGAACCTCGCTTTACCTGCACCTGACCGGAGGGGGAAAGCCCGGTATCTCACGGTGGAGTCCAGCCTCAGAAGCTGCAGCTAAAAGCTGGAGTTAAAGAAACGGTACACGCGTTTTCGGGATGCAGCGCACAAGATTTTTTTAGGGCTAGAAATTCGCTTGAGATTCCGGGATTTTAGGGTCTCTGTGTGACTTTCGTTAAACGGGTTCTCTTAGAGCAAATAAGGGCTATGTGGGTGCGGGTTGTTTCTTTGGTGTACACTTTCATAAGAGTGAAAGTTCGCATGAAAATCGTATTTCGGGTGTGACTAGCTCCAGCTACTGAGGCGGGATGTATACATATTTTTTCTTTTTTGCGGCTCGAACAGCAATAACCGTCCGGTGAGGAAGATTGACCGATGATGTTGACGGGGTATCCCCAAGATGGTCGGTCCAGACATGATTTCCATCCCCTCCCAAAAGAAATACTTCGGAGGCCCGCCGACGGTGCGTCGACGGCTCGAGGAGGGGCGGAACGGGCAAAGAACGCTGCTACAAAAACTGGGTGTTTCTCAGAGTTAAAGTTCGCTTGGGAATCCGGGATTTTTAGAGTCTCCGGGGTGACCTTGTCAAACGGGTGATTTCTTTTCTATGTGCGCCAGCAGGGGGGGCTACAGCCTGGCATTTAGTTTTTTTTTTTTTTTTTCCTTTTTCCCCCTTGTTTTGACGCAACCTCGACGAGTGGGTAGAAGCCGTAGAAAACCCGGAGAGATGCAGAGCTTGAATTGCTTGTGACATACGGTTTGGGTTTGCCTTTCGTTTCTTTTCCCCGGCGTTACTGTGAAAATGACTGGGAGGGGTGTGGGGGTGGCAACAGGGAATGCTCGAAACGGGATATGCTGCGTCGCCGTGTTGTAGTCCTTTTAGGCACGAACACATTGACGGACATCAGCGCGGTACCTAAGTGTCTGCAGACAGGACAGCGATGTGAGTCTGGTTTGTCACGCGGCTGTCGTTCATAGCTCGCCACACAGCCAGGTCCATTCAATGCCGGCAATGCGAGCACAGGAACGCTCTACCCGTGACTTCGGGAGTGCACAGTGTGGACACGAGGGGGTCCGCCGAAATGCAGTGTTCATACAGTGCCTTCGGAGATGGATGTCGAGTTCATCGCAAGAAGACCTCGTCGCTAACTTCATCAGTACTCGGTTTTGAGGATGTAATGACAGGCGTAGCCAAGTAACAAAGCCCGTGAAAGGTGCATGTTAATCCACGTGGTTCGCGTACTCAAAAGATCCACCGTTAACACGAACGATGATGCCAGGCGGTTGCGAGCTGACTTGCCTCGTGACCCGGAAACGGCTCGCGCGTGCTAACTCAGAGCCAAAAAGCGACTGGCACGGGCGGCCCGGGCTGGCCTGCTGCAGTGCCGCTCCGGGCTGTTGCGCTGCGGGTCTCTCCTTGGTTGCCTCCAATGCATGCGGCGGCGCATTTCCTGCTTTTCTTTCTTCTTTTTTTGTGCAGGGAGGTGCTTTTCGCGGATGTGGGGAAGCACACGCTGCGCGTACGCACGCACTTGCCCGATGTCCGTCGGGCTTCTCGGCTCATTGGGGAGGTTCATCCACTCCGGCCAGCTCCAGGTTGGCTTCCAATTGCTGCTTTACTCAGCCGGTCCGTCCTCTCCTGATAGACCGTGGCAGACCGAACAATACAGCTCCAGGCAATTCGATGCAGCTCGAGGGGATAGGGATGGACCTGATAGACCGGTGGCACCCGTGATTCACAGCGGCAAGTCGATGCAGCTCCAGGAGACGGGGATGGGCCGGCTTATTTTATTTGCGCAGGGTAAACGACGCGAGAGGCCGCAGAAAACGAGGGGGCTGGACCCTTCGGGCGAGGTGCTCGGCGTGAACGCGCTGCCGGAGGCCCGCCCGCCAGCGACTCCGCCTCCGCCCCCGGAGCAAGGGGTTGAACGTCAGACAAAAAAATCCAACCCAGATTTAGTCAAAAGTCAGGCGAAGGTCTCAAAGCCCAGGATGCCAGTCAAAAGTTACGCAAAGTGCGGGCAATTGTCAATAACTCCGACGACATCGGGCAAAAGGTCAGCCGAAACTCAGCCGAAATGCAGACACACAAAGGAAACCCGCCCTTGTTTTTCACCCTCAGGAAATCACACGCTGCGATGCTGCGCGATCGATGGCTCGACGTCCGTCGGGCTTCTCGGCGCATTGGGGAGGCTCTTCCACCCTGGCCAGTCCCAGTTCTTCCAGTCCGGCGACAGCGGGGGCGGCCGAGGCCGTGCAGCCGGACGCGTCGAACGACGCGAGCGGCCGCAGAAACGAGGGGACTGGACCCTTCGGGCGAGGTGCCCGGCGTGAACGCGCTGCCGGAGGCCCGCCCGCCAGCGACCCCACCTCCGCCCCCGGAGTGCCCGGGGAGCAAGGGGTTGAACGTCAGACAAAAGTCCAACCCAGATTTAGTCAAAAGTCAGGCGAAGGTCTCAAAACCCCCAGAATGCCAGTCAAAAGTTACGCAAAGTGCGGGCAATTGTCAATAACTCCGACGACATCGGGCAAAAGGTCAGCCGAATCTCAGCCGAAATGCAGACAAAGGACACCCGCCCTTGTTTTTCACCCTTAGGAAATCACACGCTGCGATGCTGCGCGATCGGTGGCTCGACGTCCGTCGGGCTTCTCGGTGCGTTGGGGAGGCTCTTCCACCCTGGCCAGTCCCAGTTCTTCCAGTCCGGCGACAGCGGGGTGGCGGCCGAGCCTGCCGTGCAGCCGGACGCGTCGAACGACGCGAGGGGCCGCAGAAACGAGGGAGCCGCGCCCTTGTCCGACGTGCCGGGCGTGAACGTGCTGCCGGAGCCCCCGCCCGCCAGCGCGCCCCCCGGCGACTTCGGCGAGCAAGGCGCCAGCGGGTCGACGCGGTTGCCGCCGCTGCCGCCGGTGCCCGTGCTGCCGCTGCCCCTCCTGTTGTCGGCCTCCGCGTCGTAGCACCAGCTCATGCTGTCCTGCGCCTTCGGCGAAGCCCGCGGCGGGGCGTCGGCCTTCGGCTGCGTCGCGCGCAGGGTTCGGCACGTTTCGTCGAACTGCTCCCGCATGTCGTGGTGCGGAAGCAGCGCGGGAGACCCGTTTTGCTGGGACGCGGGGTTGTCTTCAGACTCGTCGTGCAGCATCGACAGCTTTTCGTCCTCGTTGTGGTGCGTCTCCCCGCTGTCGTGCGAGGCGTGTGACCCATTGTAGTCCGCTGTGACCGACTCATCATCAGAATCGCCCTCGACGCAGAGGAAGGCGCCCTTCTTCTTCTCCTCCGACCCTGGGACCGACTTACGGCGCGACTCGCCGCGACGCTTGCCGTCCGAGTTCCTCCTCCGCGCGAGCTTTTCCCGCGCCGCCTCCTTTTCCTCCGCCTCGCGCGCCTCCCGCTCCTCCTTCCGGCGCCGCTTCTCCTCTTCCTCCGCCGCCGCCGCGGCGTCCCGCTCTTCTTTTTCACGGGCGGCCCGCTCCTTCGCTTCGCGGGCGGCGGCCGCCGCCTCTTCCTTCTCCTCGAGGTCCTTCTGCTTTTTCACCGCGTCGTCCTTCTCCTTGTCGAGCTTCAGCTCCTTGAGGAACTGGGCCTGCGCGCAGAGCACTTCGGGGTTCTCGTTCTTCGTGTTCGTCGTGTGCGAGTCGAAGGTGTCGACCATGAAGGAGTCGTCGGAGAAGTCGTCAGTGGGCGGCGACGGCGGCTGCGCCCACCGGACGTACGGCTCCTTCCCGATGGGTATCTCTACCGGCGTCCGGTTCGGTCGCGTCCGCCGCGGGCGGGGCGCGAGGGCCGGCTCGAGGGGGGTCTCGGCGGGTGAGGCCTCGGTCGGCGGCCCGTGGACGAAGATGTTCATCGCCTGGACCTCGTGGTGCAGACACTGGAAGACCGTGTTCGGTGTCGCGGGGGTCAGGTGGAACGTGCTTTCGCCCGGGCTCCGCGCGACCGCTTCGAAGGCCTGCTCCATGGCCCGCCGGTCCTCCTCCTGCTTGTTCCGACGCGCCTCGGCCTCCCTCCGCACATTTTCCTCCAAGTCGTGCCCGCTCATAGCGAGGGCGGCAGTTGGTTCCGCGTGCTCCGTCTTCTTCGAGTCGGCGGGTGCCTCTCGGGCGGTGGTTTCTCCCTCCTTGCCGCTCATCGCAAGAGCGGGGGTTTGGGCTTCCGGCGGCGGTGGGGGTTCCCCCGCTTTTGCGTCGCTTTGGGCGCTGTTTTGTTGATCTTTGCCGCTCATCACGAGTGCCGGGGACGACGGCGGCGGGGTTTCCTCCGCGTTCGGGTCGCTTTGGGCGCTGTTTTGCTGGTCCTTGCCGCTCATCACGAGGGCGGGGGCCGGGCCCCCCGCTTGCGGCTCCGCCTCCGGGTCGGCTGCCTCCTTGCGGAGCCGGGCGTCCTCGCGCGCCATCCGCGCGGCGGCGCCGTTCGGCGTCGACGGCTCGGACATCTCGAAGAGCTGCTGCGAGCCCGCGAGGCGGCTGGGGTCCTTGCCCGGGGACGGCGGGCCGGCTGCCCCGCACGACGGGCTGTCGCAGGCGGCGGCCGCCGCCGGCGCGTCGTCGTCCATGTCGACGCCTCCTTCCTCTAGGAAGGCGCGGAAGTCCTTTCGGGGCTGCTTCGGCGCTGCCGCCAAGCTCGGAGAGCCGGATGGTGACAAGGCCGTCTTCGTCGGAGGGCTCGCCGGTTGCTGTGTGTAGTATTTTTGTGGAGGAGAAGGTCCTTGATACAGCCTTTAGGTCGGTGTTAGCCGCCGGCGATGCAGATTATCGCCACAGATTCTTTGCATTCTAATCCAAACGGTATTTAAAGACACTCCGTCGCGAACCTTATTGTGTCTCCTAACCTGTATGTATTTTGAGCGAAAGGTTCGCATGAGAACCCGGGATTCTAGAGTCTTCTAGTGACCGTCTTCGAATGGGTGCTAGTCTACAGTAGATTGTTTCATATAAGTGACGGGATTGCTTCCTGAAACGCTTGTCCGGGGTGGATTTCTTGTGATGGTGTCTTTGCTTCGGACATCTCGAAAGAAGTGCTGCAAGTCCGGAAGGAAAATAATGGAGGATAATGCTCGGAGACTCGGGGGCCGAGTCTTCGGTTGATGGCTGAGGCCGGGTATCCGGTAGTGACTGCTGTAGCACAGAAGATACTCGAGGGGCCGCCCCGGTGCTTATTTCGACGGCGTCAAGACTGTCAGTCAGTACGAGAACGGAGCACAGAACGCGTCGGTTGCCAAGACCGTTAGGCTAAAACTCGAAACAGTCTGGAGCGAGACGCCGTGCTCTAACAGCCAGAGCGTCAAAAAGTTCGGCCTTTCGATTTCCCATGAAGGGGAAATCTGTACGTACAGAGGTGCATGGAGCAACATGCCATGCTCTGACACCCGAAGCCTAAGCCCAACCCTCTGCGAGGGTTCTTGCCGCATTGTCAGCGCCTTGTTCCAGGTGCTGCACTATATATACGGAAGTGGGAGGACCACTGTTACCTTGTTGCTTTCCGGAAACCGTGACGCGTATGTAGCGGACGGCACACAGGCCGCTACGGAATGCCGATGACTTTGCTTGACGCGTCGTCAGCCAGAATCTAGGCGTCGTGCGCAGACCGCTGGCAGCTTCTACTTCTTTCAGCCTGCGGATAGAAAGGGAAACATACCCGGAGAGGCGAGCCGGTGCGAATTTCCCGGTGGCTTACTTTCTGAACGAAGACATTCGCCCCGATTTTCAGCGCTTTGCAAGCTTTGCACAGGTAGTAGTCGGGCATGCAGGCTTTGCAGATGAGGGTCGGGACGCCTGTCGAGCACTCGGAGCATGTGGCAGCGCCGCCGACGAGGCAAGGGTCGATGTACGAGGGGGTCTGGTAGTTGAAGAGGACGTGGTGCTTCGGGCACTTGATGATGATTCGGTTCGGCGCTTGGGGGTTCGGCGTCAGCTTGCCCTCCATGGTCAGGAGGTAGTCGTCGATGGGCTTTCCGGGGACGCCGCCGAGGAGCGGCTTGGACCGCCACGGGCGCTCCTGCATCGGCGACCGCATGCGGTCGCGTGGCGACGGCGGCGGCGACGCGCCATCTCGCGGCGAAGGCAGCGGCAGCGAGCCCGCCGCGCCCCGCGGCTCCCGCGAGGACTTGGCGGAGCGGTCGCGAGGGGAGCTCTCGCCTTCCGTGGTTTCCTTGCAACTCGCGCTGTCCACCGGAGTGCTCGGGCCGCTGCTGCGGTGCAGGCTGCTGCCCTTGCGCTCCCTCGCCGCCTTCGACGAGATGCACGAGAGCTCGACCTTCGGCACCGCGAACCGTTTGTCCGCGAGCTCGTCGAGCAGCAGGGACCGGCTGCCTTTGACGAACTCGAAGGGGTTGTCATAATCGTACTCGCTGAGAGGGTACCGCGAGCCGCGCCGGCCGCCCTTCGCCTTCTTCCCGAGATTCGCCTCTTCCAACACCAGCAGCTGCCTCCGCAGCTTCCTCACCTCCAAATCTTCGCCGGTCGTGCGCATCGCGCTCGAACGCTCGAAGCCACGCTTCGGGCGGGAGGGGAAGTGGGGTGGTTTGTGTGTGTGTGCGGTGTGTGTGTGTGTGTGTGTGCGTGGAATTCAATTTCGGGTAACCCCTGAAGCGGAGTATAGCCCAATGTGTGTGCGCGCGTGTGGTTTGTTACCTTGGTTTGCTCTTTGTTGTCAGCAAGTGTCCGACCAGCGCCCCACCCGGAGGTGGTTGTTTTCTTTCGGCAGGTTCTTCTCTGCCAGGCCGGAGTTGCTTGGGTCGGCTCGTTGTTTTGCTGTTTTCGTTTTTTTTTCTTCCGACGGTTTACGCGAAGGAATTCGGGCTAGGACGACCAACCGGAGTTGGTGTGCTGCCTGCGCTGTCTTTCGACTGCTTTCCCCCCCTTCCCAGCTATTTAGACTTTTCCTCCTGCTTCATGATTAGAATGTTCGCAAAAGCTCAAATCCCCCGGTGAGCCAGCTGTGCAGGACACCTCCACTCCGCTCTCTTTTGCTTGTCCAGTGGCGTTTCAGGATGCAAACAGACCCGTCGCCTGCTTGTGTGCGTGTAGAATTCAGTGACGGGTAACACCTGACGCGGAGTATAGCCCAGGTTTTTGCGCAGCTACTTTATCCCAGCTACTTTACGTTGGCGGCTGAAGCTCCTGTCGGCTGCTCGTGGTGGCCACGCGCTGTACGGAATTGTAGCCTCGATTGATTCAGGCTCCCTGCTACGTGCCCCGGGTGATGCTGGTTGCAGCATGTATCCGGGGAAGACGCCTCCTTTTGCACGTGGTGCAGCGGCGGGCGTCGTGCTTTTCGCATTTCGCCGCTGATCGCCTCGCCGTCGGTCGAGATCGCTGGCTGCTTGCGCTCCTCTCCTGCTCTCTCTACCCTTCCACTTCTGTGCGTGTGTGCTTTTGTAGGTTGTGTCGTGTCAAGGTAATGATTGATGTGTAGAACCCTTGTTGAAGCTTGTCCATGGCAGGTAGGATGTGCGTACCAGTGGCTTTCTGTGCACGTTGGGGCTCTGCCATCGAGCATAAGGGCTCTCCTTGCATGAGCCTGTCGCCGGTCTGCTGCACCATGTCACTGTGTCGACGGTTTCACCGGCACGCAGAGCATAGCGCGTCTTTTCCCGTGGAAGCGCATCTGCTGCGCACATCCCAACATACAAGAGTGAGCCGGTCCATCCCCTCTTGATAGACCGGAGAATACAGCACTGGGCAATTCGATGCAGCTCTAGGGACTAGGGATGGACCTGATAGACTGTGGTGGACCGTGATTCACTGTGATAAACATCGGCAGGCACGTCGATGCAGGTTCAAGAGATAGGGGCGGACCGGCTCAAAGAGGGCCACAGGCCTGTCCCACGTCCATCGCGCCTCTTTCTGCATCAGTCTGTGCGGCCCTTTTGGAAATACATCACGGTGCCCGTTTTCCGCAGGGCTGCCCTTTTACTCTGCTGCTTGCGCATGGTTACGCCGCGACATCGCTCTGACGCCATTCAAAAGCAAGCGCCGAGTGACCATTCGTTTTTGTTTTAACTTTTTCTTCCACCGAACAACAGCCAGACCCGGGTTTCTCCTGAGGCAAAACCTCTGCTTCAAATGAAGCGAATCGGCGGAGTCGGAAGGAACCGATCATCAAGGCCCAAACTCGGGCGGAACACGTGCGTTACGCCCGCCGGTCCGGACATTCGGACTCGTATAGACTGAGCCAATTCACCTATTCTTCCTGAAAGCGACCTCAGCTAGATTACGCGGCGGTTACGCGGATGCAGACTATCGCCACAGATTCTTTGCATTCTAACCCAAGAGGTTACGCGGCGACTATACTCGAGTACGCTCAATGTTTCGCTCGAATACATTCGATTACGTGCCCGCCGCAGTGGAGAAGCGAAGCACCAGCGCGCGCTGAACGCGGCGACCAAGACGAGCATATCCACGACGCCGGCGATGCAGATTATCGCCACAGATTCTTTGCATTCTAACCCAAGAGGTTACGCGGCGATTACACTCGAGTACGCTCAATGTTTCGCTCGAATACATTCGATTACGTGCCCGCCGCAGTGGAGAAGCGAAGCACCAGCGCGCGCTGAACGCGGCGACCAAGACGAGCATATCCACGACGCCGGCGATGCAGATTATCGCCACAGATTCTTTGCATTCTAACCCAAGAGGTTACGCGGCGATTACACTCGAGTACGCTCAATGTTTCGCTCGAATACATTCGATTACGTGCCCGCCGCAGTGGAGAAGCGAAGCACCAGCGCGCGCTGAACGCGGCGACCAAGACGAGCATATCCACGACGCCGGCGATGCAGATTATCGCCACAGATTCTTTGCATTCTAACCCAAGAGGTTACGCGGCGATTACACTCGAGTACGCTCAATGTTTCGCTCGAATACATTCGATTACGTGCCCGCCGCAGTGGAGAAGCGAAGCACCAGCGCGCGCTGAACGCGGCGACCAAGACGAGCATATCCACGACGCCGGCGATGCAGATTATCGCCACAGATTCTTTGCATTCTAACCCAAGAGGTTACGCGGCGATTACACTCGAGTACGCTCAATGTTTCGCTCGAATACATTCGATTACGTGCCCGCCGCAGTGGAGAAGCGAAGCACCAGCGCGCGCTGAACGCGGCGACCAAGACGAGCATATCCACGACGCCGGCGATGCAGATTATCGCCACAGATTCTTTGCATTCTAACCCAAGAGGTTACGCGGCGATTACACTCGAGTACGCTCAATGTTTCGCTCGAATACATTCGATTACGTGCCCGCCGCAGTGGAGAAGCGAAGCACCAGCGCGCGCTGAACGCGGCGACCAAGACGAGCATATCCACGACGCCGGCGATGCAGATTATCGCCACAGATTCTTTGCATTCTAACCCAAACAATTACATTCGATTACGTGCCCGCCGCAGCCGCGTTCCCGCCGAAACAGTGAAGCGCGCCCACGTGGTACTGTTTCTACCGGAAGCAGCTCAAGACGAAGTGGAAGGCAGTAGCGAAGATGAAGAAGCGACGATCAACCTCGGCAGCTCCGCAGCAGACAACACGGCCATCGCCCAAGCACCGTGAAAGAGGTTAAAGTATGGCTAAAGATAAAGTGGTGTCACCTGAGGGGGTAATCTCAGGGCCGCCCACGTGCTAAAGCCGTTAAGCAGCGGTTGCCGGCTTCTCCCGTGACACCTTTTATATGTAGTTGGCTATCATGAATAGACTACGTTGTAGAAAGAGTACAGCGTTGGCACTCTTACAGGTTCGTTCCCTCGTAGCTCGCCGGGAGCGGGCACTCCAGTGAAACTGGGTATGTTACCGTTTCAGGTTTGGATTTTGGGAGCAACAATCGACGCGCAACCGACGAAGCTGGACGAGCAGTCGAAGGAGAAGCGAGGCGGGCGCCAAGCGCGCGCTGAACGCGGCGACCAAGACGAGCATAACCGCGACGCCGGCGATGCAAATTATCGCCACAGATTATTTGCATTCTAACCCAAAACTACAAGGCTCGACAACGTTCGACCGGGCAGGGGGTGAATTGGCTCAGTCTCAACAGATCCGGTTGGAGACGCGGGATCTGGAAGTGAATTAGAAAGACGGCTTGAGAAACGTGACAACGCACGTTCACGACCGGGCACGCGGGCTGTCTGGAAACAGAGCGGGTTCTAGTCTGGATGGACGAAGAAGGGGAGATCAACGCCAAAAGCCGAGCGCACGTGGACACCAGTCAACGCCCTCCCACACAGCCTTGCGCGAGGGCAAAGCACGCGGCTCGTCTTAAACCCCATACGATGCAGGGGCGCTCCGACGTGCAGCGGAATACTGCTGGCTCGGAGCGCACGACGCAATCTTGAGACACGGGCAAGGCGTCCTTCCTCCGCGCATCGCGGACGGCGAGTGTCAACGAAGCAGGACAGCCAGATGCGGGTTCGAGAGAATCCTCGAGGGACTGCCTTGTGTTTGTTCCAACGGAGGCTGGAGGGAAAATCTTAGTTTCGTGTTCAGGCGCTTGCCTCTCATGTGTTTGATGCTAGCATCAAGTCTTCTTCGCGGAATGCAGAGTCTTATTTTCTGTTCTTTTCTTTCTTTCGTTGTCGACAACTTCTTTTTTCTCCTTCTACTTTCTTTACCATGGTTTTTTTGGACTTTCTGGTGCCGTAGAGTAGTTCTTCTTTCTCTATGCCGCCCACGTCGATGTTCGTTTAGCATTGAGTTCTTTTAAGTACACGAACCACACGGATTAACATGCACTACTGCGGCTGCCGAATCATGCCGTGGCACCGTCCTGCTTCTGAGGGGGGAGAAAACAAAACTACTACTACACCTGAGGGTGCAAGGCCACCGAAATCGAATCGTGTCAGATGTTGAGAACTTATGCTTCAGCACCCCGTCAACTTCTCTCATGATCGCATCGATCACGAGGTTGAACAGCATTGGGGCTAATGTGTCGAGCAAAGCTCGGTGGCCTCGGTTAGACCGAAAAGTCCGGCCGAAAAGTCTACGAACACTAAAAAAAAGGCTTCGCCTTCCTTTTTCATTCTGATCTGCTGTACTACGCTTCTCAAACAGAGGACGTATTCAATTCAAGGCAGACGTGCCCCTGCCCTCCCCCAAAAACACAGGGGGCTAGTCCCTCAAGGTTTCATACCCACTTCGGGAGCCGTACACTCCCTTTTTTACCTCTTTCTATTTTGCATCCCTTTCCCAGACAACATCTTCCTCGAAGAAGACTTGATGTTAGCATCAACCATGCATGAGAGGCAGTGCTCTACCTAAACATTAAACTAAGATCTTCCCCCCATTCTGTGTTGGTACTCGTTGGACACGAGCTTGGGGGGAGGATGGAGTTCGCCGTGTGCACGTGCGGGGGGGTTGTGTCAGACCAGAGCCAGGCCGTAGCGCTCGAGGACGCCGGACAACGCCTCTAGCTGCGACGGCGCGGCGACGGAGCGGAGGTTGCTCAGCTTCGGGAGGCAGCCCTGCGCCAGCATGTGCGAGAGCAGCACCCGCGGCTCGTCTTCAAGCCCATGCTGCAGGAGGGCTTCGATGAGCAGAGAGTACTGCTCGCTTGTGAACCCCCCACACGGAGAGTCGGTGTGAGCGACGCTGTCTTGGTACACGGCCAGGAAGTCCTGCATCTCGCCTTCCCGTATCGCGGACAGCAGCAGCGTCGTCAAAGGGCCGGATCGGAACCAGAGGCGGCCCTTGTACGAGTGGTACAGCGACAGCGCCCGGCGGTACTCGCCAGCAGCGGCTTCGACGGCCAGCGTGCTGTTGATCGTCGCCGGCGGCCCCGCCGGCCGCGGCACGGGCCCGAGCGGCCGCGGCGGGGCGTGCGCGCACAGGAACTCGCCCGTCAGGCCCAGCGCCTGCGCGGCGGTCGTTACGACGGCCTCCCTCTTCGCTTTCGCGCCGAGCATCGTTCAACTATCTGTACAACAAGCTGCATGGCACACGTCACGACATCAGCCCGTTCTTCTGGGACTGCATTTTCTTTCGGAGCCCTACAAGGAAGTTGAAGTAAGGAATTATGCGTAGCTCAGGGTCACCTGATGGGAGTCAGTATACGCAGATGGAGGTTGTGATTTAACTCTTGTATGGACAGAGTAGTGTTGGCGCACTTTCTGCTAAGTTCCCACACCGCCCACGCTCTTGTAGAGTGTGAGACGGAATGGAGGTTAGGCAGATTGGAGTTCGCCCCGTGGTCTCTCTCCGCGTTCCCGCTTGGACCCCCTCCGGAAACCCGACGTTGATAGACGGCCTCTGTGCCTGGTCATGACTACAACTTTCTGAGCCGTCTTCCAATTTCGCATCAAGATGCTGTGTACCCAACCGGATCTGACTGATCACTGACGGACGCACGTAACAGAAAATGACAGCAGCGCCTTCAGCGAGCTACGAGTGGACATCGCCGGCACGCTCAGACACTGTGAGTAGGCGCCCTGAAAGGGTTCTCGACCTTTTTTTTTCGGATGAATGCAACTGCAAAAGTCGATGAACGACCTTACTTTGTAATAAAAAGAAGGCAAAAGGAACGACAAAAAGAAAGCTGACAACAGACGCTGAGAGATGAATACAGGCGACAGTTTTGTTTTGAGCGGGGACAGCGAGGGGACAGGCGGCGTGTGTACAAGGAATGAGGCAGCATACTACTGTGGGGTAAGACTGCGCTGGGCAGGGGACAAGGGGAAGGAGGAACGAGATAAACGAGGTTACAAAAAGGAGAACGTAAAGATACTCGTAGGTGCCGCCAGTGCATTTTTGGAGGAGGAGGGCCCGGATGATGCAGTCGTCTCTTTTTGAAGGGGTGACCCTTGAAACGCTTCACGCGGGGACAGGGTTAACTATCCTGGAAAGCTGCACTTTCTTCGTGTAGTAGGGTGTCTTGTGGATGTGCATGGAAAAAACAGGGGAGATCGCATTCTCTTGCATCGGGCCGTACCGTTAACCGCAATAGGTCTCCTAGGCTAAAAGCCTCTGGCCGACAGAACAATGTGGGTAAGGGAAGTCGGCAAACTGGATCCGTAACTTCGGGAAAAGGATTGGCTCTGAGGACACACGCGGGATTGTCAGTGCGGGTCAGGTCTGGGCTCAGATTGAAGGTGCTGTGAGTGGCGCTCTCGGTACTGACGTTCAAGTAGAACGGGGAAAGCTTCGGGGGTGTGGAACTTTCCAACCCCGGAGGGCACAGCAAATCTTCCAGCAGCACGTGTGTATGAGATTTTGGCCATTACGTCCAGGTAGTGCCAGTAACACTGGAGTCTCGGCTGGAAATGCTGGTCCCCCCCCAGTGCTGATGCTAAGGCCCCTAAACTCGGCATCGTTGTCAGCCGGACGGCAACGAGGGGTGGGTGGGTACCCCCCCCCCCCTAAACACCCCCCCCCCCCCCCCTCCTGCAGGGCCTGTGTGCAGCAGGGTGGCCGCTCTAAGGGGGGGGGGGGGGGGGGTACCCACCCCCACCCAGGGTTAGCAACTTCGTTTTGGGTCTCAGGCTTAGTATCAGCACTGTCCCCCCCCCCCCCTGAACAATCCTTCACTAAATCCGCGGTTAAATAACCTGGCCTCAGTGGTGCAAGCACCACGCGCTCTTCAAACCCAAGAAGCATTTTCCCCCCCAGGAAGATGGGTTGCGCGGGAATACAGCTTCGCAAATGGCGGCAGCCTCGAGTACTTCCTGCAAAGCAGGTGCTCATTCAAAAGCCGGCTGAACGGGAGGGAGAGGGCATACAAAAAAAGAAGAAAGTCTGCGACAAAGATTCTTTTCTAGCAGAAAACACGAGATTTTTTTCTGTGCGCCTGGGCATGGTTGCAGGCATTGCAGCGCGCGCCGCCCTTACTCGCATTGTTAACACCTTACGGACGGAGGGCTATGGGTTGAGGTTGACGGGGAAGCCTTCTGGGGAAACTATGGACCAAAACCAAGAGTGTTACGACTCCAAAATGGGGAACCTAGGGTTCCTTGGAACAATTTCGTACCACATTTCTGCACAGTAGCAAACATTGTCCTCCTTTGACATGTCGATACCCTGGAAGCGCAGGGTCTGAACTTCAGCTGCGGTTTTGACGTGTCTGACAATAAGTATATGAGACGATCTGGTCACGTGCCGGTGAATGGAACACCCGGCGTCTTCTTCTGGGTGACCCGGACTCTGGCCCATCTTAATGCCGGTTGAAGGGGACTCCCGGTTTCTTCTGGGTAACGGTAACCCGGACCTGCCCTGTGGTCCCGCCATCTTAATGGTAGCCAGAGGACGGTCACGTGCCGGTGAAGGGGACAACCCGGTTTCTTCTGGGTCTGGCGCCGATGGCCCAGTAGTCCCGCCACCTTACTGATAGCCAAGGGGGACGGTGCCGGTGAAGGGGACACCCGGTTTCTTCTTCTGGTAGTCAGCCAGGGGGACGGTCGCGCAGGTGAAGGGGACACCCGGTTTCTTCTGGGTCTGGCACCGATGGCCCAGTAGTCAGCCAGGGGGACGTTCACATGCCGGTGAAGGGGACACCCGGTTTCTTCTGGGTCTGGCACCGATGGCCCAGTAGTCAGCCAGGGGGACGTTCACATGCCGGTGAAGGGGACACCCGGTTTCTTCTGGGTCTGGCACCGATGGCCCAGTAGTCAGCCAGGGGGACGTTCACATGCCGGTGAAGGGGACACCCGGTTTCTTCTGGGTCTGGCACCGATGGCCCAGTAGTCAGCCAGGGGGACGTTCACATGCCGGTGAAGGGGACACCCGGTTTCTTCTGGGTCTGGCACCGATGGCCCAGTAGTCAGCCAGGGGGACGTTCACATGCCGGTGAAGGGGACACCCGGTTTCTTCTGGGTCTGGCACCGATGGCCCAGTAGTCAGCCAGGGGGACGTTCACATGCCGGTGAAGGGGACACCCGGTTTCTTCTGGGTCTGGCACCGATGGCCCAGTAGTCAGCCAGGGGGACGTTCACATGCCGGTGAAGGGGACACCCGGTTTCTTCTGGGTCTGGCACCGATGGCCCAGTAGTCAGCCAGGGGGACGTTCACATGCCGGTGAAGGGGACACCCGGTTTCTTCTGGGTCTGGCACCGATGGCCCAGTAGTCCCGCCACCTTACTGGTAGCCAGGGGGACGGTCACGTGCCGGTGAAGGGGACACCCGGTTTCTTCTGGGCGACCCGGATCCCGGCGCGGGGTGGCCCTGCGGCCCTTCGAAGAAGCGGTTCCCTTCTTCGGCGACCGCGTTGGCGGACGCGTGCAGGCCGCGCTCGCGCAGCTCGGTCTCCCACGAGTGCGACTTGTGCCCGCCGATGATCGGCTCGTACGCGCCGTCGTCGCCGCCGACGTGCACGACGTTGGCCCCGGGGCTCTGACTCGCCGCACGCATGGTAGAGAAGCCTTCGATGGTACGCGGCATAGGGCCCAGGCTGGTCGCTTGCCGGCGGGGCGTTGGCGAGCCTGCGTAGCCGCCGGTTTGCGAGGAGTAGGCGTGGTGTTGGGAAGCCGACGCGAAATTAGGGGTCGCGCCGCCGCCGCCCGTGTACGCAGGGACCGACGGCGGCGGGCTGTGCGCGTACTGCGCCGGCAGCGACTGGCCGCGGTACTGGTGGATCGGCACGCACTGCACGGGCATCACGACGGGCTGCTGCGGGTACTGCGGCGGCGGCTGGCCACCGTACGGCGTCGGCACCGACCGCATGGGGGCGGACAGGGGCATGGACTGCTGGATGGGGACGCACTGCTGCATGGGCATGGACACGGGGTGGACAACGCGTTGCTGCATGACCATCGGCATCGGTTGCTGCATGGGCATGCGGTGTTGCATGGGGATTGGCATCGGTTGTTGCTGGACTGGCATTTGGTACTGCACAGCTGGTATGGATTGTTGGATGGGAACGCACTGGATAGGAACGCATTGGACCCGCCCACCTGCAGCGGAGTACTGGTGGTGGCCCGCCGCCACCGTGCCGCCGAAAGAGGCAGCCCTGGAGCCCATGGCTGGCGACCCTTCGTAGCCCATCCCGCTTTGCATGGACCCGGCCCGAGGCACGCTGCCGGGCGGTAGGCGGCGGGCGGGGCTGGGCGAGACTTGGTTCCGGCGGGGGCTGCCGGAGCCGGGGGCCGGGGAGCCCTGGGGTCCCTCGAAAAACGCGTCGCCCTGCCCGGCGATCTCGTTCGCGCTCGCGTGCAGCCCCCGCTCGCGCAGCTCCTTCTCCCACGAGAACGACTTGTGCCCGCCGATGATCGGCTCGTACGTGGGGTCCGCGTCCACGGCGCCCCGCGCGGCGCCGGAGCCGAACTGGTCGGGGCTCCCGAACCGGCGGGGCGGCGAAACAGAGCCGTGGTGGTCCATTGTCGTGGTTTTTACAGCACACCCTTTTCTTTTGTGCGGCCGCTGATGGAGTTTTCGGCTGGTTTTGGACTGAATCGAGTTTTTCAAAAAAGGCGGTATTATTAGAGCGACGCTTGATTTCCCGGGATTTCAAACTCCGGGATTTTAAAGTCTCCGGGGTGATCTTCGTCAAGTAGGTACGTTTTTCAATTCTTTGTGCGTCCGAAGGAATCAGAGGAAGCCTTCAGAAGGCGTTTGACGCGTTGGAGCAGTGGGTGTGCTGCGCTTTGATCCCTCGAAAAACGCGTCGCTCTGCCCGGCCATCTCGTTCACGCTCGCGCAGTTCCTTCTCCCACGAGAACGACTTGTGCCCGCCGATGATCGGTTCGTACGTGGGGTCCGCGTCCACGGCGCCCCGCGCGGCGCCGGAGCCGAACTGGTCGGGGCTCCCGAACCGGCGGGGCGGCGAAACAGAGCCGTGGTGGTCCATTGTCGTGGTTTTTACAGCACACCCTTTTCTTTTGTGCGGCCGCTGATGGAGTTTTCGGCTGGTTTTGGACTGAATCGAGTTTTTCAAAAAAGGCGGTATTATTAGAGCGACGCTTGATTTCCCGGGATTTCAAACTCCGGGATTTTAAAGTCTCCGGGGTGATCTTCGTCAAGTAGGTACGTTTTTCAATTCTTTGTGCGTCCGAAGGAATCAGAGGAAGCCTTCAGAAGGCGTTTGACGCGTTGGAGCAGTGGGTGTGCTGCGCTTTGATCCCTCGAAAAACGCGTCGCTCTGCCCGGCCATCTCGTTCACGCTCGCGCAGCTCCTTCTCCCACGAGAACGACTTGTGCCCGCCGATGATCGGCTCGTACGTGGGATCCGCGTCCACGGCGCCCCGCGCGGCGCCGGAGCCGAACTGGTCGGGGCTCCCGAACCGGCGGGGCGGCGAAACAGAGCCGTGGTGGTCCATTGTCGTGGTTTTTACAGCACACCCTTTTCTTTTGTGCGGCCGCTGATAATTAGGAGTTTTCGGCTGGTTTTGGACTGAATCGAGTTTTTCAAAAAAGGCGGTATTATTAGAGCGACGCTTGATTTCCCGGGATTTCAAACTCCGGGATTTTAAAGTCTCCGGGGTGATCTTCGTCAAGTAGGTACGTTTTTCAATTCTTTGTGCGTCCGAAGGAATCAGAGGAAGCCTTCAGAAGGCGTTTGACGCGTTGGAGCAGTGGGTGTGCTGCGCTTTGATCCCTCGAAAAACGCGTCGCTCTGCCCGGCCATCTCGTTCACGCTCGCGCAGTTCCTTCTCCCACGAGAACGACTTGTGCCCGCCGATGATCGGCTCGTACGTGGGGTCCGCGTCCACGGCGCCCCGCGCGGCGCCGGAGCCGAACTGGTCGGGGCTCCCGAACCGGCGGGGCGGCGAAACAGAGCCGTGGTGGTCCATTGTCGTGGTTTTTACAGCACACCCTTTTCTTTTGTGCGGCCGCTGATAATTAGGAGTTTTCGGCTGGTTTTGGACTGAATCGAGTTTTTCAATATAGAGCGACGCTTGATTTCCCGGGATTTCAAATTCCGGGATTTTAAAGTATCCGGGGTGATCTTCGTCAAGTAGGTACGTTTTTCAATTCTTTGTGCGTCCGAAGGAATCAGAGGAAGCCTTCAGAAGGCGTTTGACGCTTCGGAGCGGTGAGTGTGCTGCGCTTTGATCTCTCGAAAAACGCGTCGCTCTGCCCGGCCATCTCGTTCACGCTCGCGCAGTTCCTTCTCCCACGAGAACGACTTGTGCCCGCAGATGATCGGCTCGTACGTGGTATCCGCGTCCACGGCGCCGCCGAACTGGTCGGGGCTCCCGAACCGGCGGGGCGGCGAAACAGAGCCGTGGTGATCCATTGTCGTGGTTTTTACAGCACACCCTTTTCTTTTGTGCGGCCGCTGATAATTAGGAGTTTTCGGCTGGTTTTGGACTGAATCGAGTTTTTCAATATAGAGCGACGCTTGATTTCCCGGAATTTCAAATTCCGGGATTTTAAAGTATCCGGGGTGATCTTCGTCAAGTAGGTACGTTTTTCAATTCTTTGTGCGTCCGAAGGAATCAGAGGAAGCCTTCAGAAGGCGTTTGACGCTTCGGAGCAGTGGGTGTGCTGCGCTTTGATCTCTCGAAAAACGCGTCGCTCTGCCCGGTCACGCTCGCGCAGTTCCTTCTCCCACGAGAACGACTTGTGCCCGCCGATGATCGGCTCGTACGTGGGGTCCGCGTCCACGGCGCCGCCGAACTGGTCGGGGCTCCCGAACCGGCGGGGCGGCGAAACAGAGCCGTGGTGGTCCATTGTCGTGGTTTTTACAGCACACCCTTTTCTTTTGTGCGGCCGCTGATAATTAGGAGTTTTCGGCTGGTTTTGGACTAGAGCGACGCTTGATTTCCCGGGATTTCAAATTCCGGGATTTTAAAGTATCCGGGGTGATCTTCGTCAAGTAGGTACGTTTTTCAATTCTTTGTGCGTCCGAAGGAATCAGAAGAAGCCTTCAGAAGGCGTTTGACGCTTCGGAGCAGTGGTGTGCTGCGCTTTGATCTCTCGAAAAACGCGTCGCTCTGCCCGGCCATCTCGTTCACGCTCGCGCAGTTCCTTCTCCCACGAAAACGACTTGTGCCCGCCGATGATCGGCTCGTACGTGGGGTCCGCGTCCACGGCGCCGCCGAACTGGTCGGGGCTCCCGAACCGGCGGGGCGGCGAAACAGAGCCGTGGTGATCCATTGTCGTGGTTTTTACAGCACACCCTTTTCTTTTGTGCGGCCGCTGATAATTAGGAGTTTTCGGCTGGTTTTGGACTAGAGCGACGCTTGATTTCCCGGGATTTCAAATTCCGGGATTTTAAAGTATCCGGGGTGATCTTCGTCAAGTAGGTACGTTTTTCAATTCTTTGTGCGTCCGAAGGAATCAGAAGAAGCCTTCAGAAGGCGTTTGACGCTTCGGAGCAGTGGTGTGCTGCGCTTTGATCTCTCGAAAAACGCGTCGCTCTGCCCGGCCATCTCGTTCACGCTCGCGCAGTTCCTTCTCCCACGAAAACGACTTGTGCCCGCCGATGATCGGCTCGTACGTGGGGTCCGCGTCCACGGCGCCGCCGAACTGGTCGGGGCTCCCGAACCGGCGGGGCGGCGAAACAGAGCCGTGGTGATCCATTGTCGTGGTTTTTACAGCACACCCTTTTCTTTTGTGCGGCCGCTGATAATTAGGAGTTTTCGGCTGGTTTTGGACTGAATCGAGTTTTTCAATATAGAGCGACGCTTGATTTCCCGGAATTTCAAATTCCGGGATTTTAAAGTATCCGGGGTGATCTTCGTCAAGTAGGTACGTTTTTCAATTCTTTGTGCGTCCGAAGGAATCAGAGGAAGCCTTCAGAAGGCGTTTGACGCTTCGGAGCAGTGGGTGTGCTGCGCTTTGATCTCTCGAAAAACGCGTCGCTCTGCCCGGTCACGCTCGCGCAGTTCCTTCTCCCACGAGAACGATTGTGCCCGCCGATGATCGGCTCGTACGTGGGGTCCGCGTCCACGGCGCCGCCGAACTGGTCGGGGCTCCCGAACCGGCGGGGCGGCGAAACAGAGCCGTGGTGATCCATTGTCGTGGTTTTTACAGCACACCCTTTTCTTTTGTGCGGCCGCTGATAATTACACGGTTGTGATACGAATCGTTTATTGTATTTTATTGTAGGGTGATCTTCCTTAGAGGTACCAAACAATTCGTTTACCGTAAACGGAAATAAGTTGGACCGGAAATATGTTGGACCGGACCAAAGTTGGACCGCGCGACGACCAAAACAGTTGGACCATTTTGTCCGGTCCAACATATTTCCGCCCAGGCACGTTTTCACTTAGGCGCAGAGAAGTAGCTTCATATACCCAATGTTAACCCCATACAACATCCAAAAAAAAAAAAAAACTATAGTTATAGCCAGCGGCCGGTGGTGTCGTGGGGGGGCGGCGGTAGTGGGTGGTCATGTGGTGGGAGGTCGTGGAGGTAGTGCAGTGGGTGGGTGGTGCGGTGGGCAGTGGTGGTGGTGGGTGTGTTGTAGGCAGTGCAGTGGGTGGGGATGATGCTACAGTACGACCTCTGGATCATGGGTCTAGCAACGTACACCCTCAATTTTGGGCAATACTGGCCCAATAGCTTGGCAAATTTTCCGCGCCTGCGGCGCTGGCATTTTTGGCTTGTGTAATACACATGTTTCGTGTCGTGTTGCCAAGAAGACTGCTGCTCTCTGTGGTGGGCAGTAGTGACAACCACAAAGAGGAGCACCCTGCAGAGTGCATAAGTGCGCACTTGACTCGCATCAACTTTGCCGCAGTCCCTGTGGACTACAAAGCGGCAATATCAATTTTTCCGCGCCTGCGGCGCTGGTCTTGACGTGTGTAGTGTTAGCCGCCCTGCTGTCGCAGAAAACCGCTAAGCGGCACTCGCCTTCTTCGCATGGTTCTTTTGCTTCCCGAAGGACAGCCTCTGTGGTGGACAGTAGCGACAACTATAAGTTAGCTCACATCAAAGTTGCCACAGTCTCTGTGGGCTACAAAGCGGTTAGCAATTCTTGCTGTGTTGCTACCTTCCATGAGCAAAACCCACCTGCACGCGCCGCATTTTGTCCGAACACCCCCCAACACAGTGTCAGTCTGAGCTCCACACACACAAAGTGCCCCGAGGACCCTGAAAAGCGCTCTGTACAACATTTGGTAGGATTTTACGTGGGGCCCAGAGCCCAAGCTACTTCCCTGCTTAGGCGGGGTTGAAAAAAAAAAATCCATGTCAAACGGTCCGGAGGACGACAGGTAAGCACAGATGGAAGAATCCGGGCGCTTCATTCGGCGCTGTGCCGAGCGTTTACGCGACCACGAGGTGCGGAAACGTCTATCAGAAGTAACGCCACCGAGCTGTATGCGCGCACAGACTTTCACAAAACTACGAAAGTTACATGGCACAACTGACTTGTTGCAGGCCATCGTACGCCGAGGCATCATGCCCTACGGTACGAAGGTCAAATGTAGAGTGCCCGGGTGTGACGAAACAGCTACATCAGACCACGTCCTGACGATAAACGACGACACCCACCTCCGCCACTATCCTGACTCAGCCGACCTACGCAACATAAGCAGCTCCACCCTCACGCGTTGGCAAATACTCGACGGCTTCGCCGCCTGCGACCCCAATATCATGCGGGCCGTAAGCGAACGCGTACGCTATCAAGAGCCAGGAGGCAAAGCAGCTGAATGGGCAACCTGGCTTATTCATGAACTCAAGACGCGCTCCGGATAGACAGGAGGAAGACAGGACGACGACGACTACTCACTCCCACCGCCACCCTTTTTTTCACCCCCAAAACTCCCCGAGCAGAACAAAACCAAACAAAAAGAAAGGTCGCAAGACACCAATCTGAACGTCATTTGATCGTCGGAAACACAAAAATGTCCCTTGACAAATGGGTGGTCAAGCGCGAGAAGTGCGAAGCACTTGAACAAGCCGTGGCGGGAAACGGTGCGGTGACAAAGAAGCAGGCGCTGGCGATCCAAGCAGAAGTGCGCGACAAGAACAAAGCAAAGGATGCAGCACTTCGCCACGGCAAGAAGGGGGTGGAGTGGTGCGAAACCGACAGGGAAAAGATCGCGGACTATGTAAGGGTGTACGGCTTGAACGGTGCCATCAGGCAATGGTCAGCGGACGGGAACGAGAGAACACTGTCCAAAGGAAGCGCAAAGCGGTTTTATGACGGTTCTGTCAAACTCGACGAGAAGCCAGTGGCGGGGAAAAGGGGCCGTCCGGCCCTGTTGTCAGAAGACGAGGAAAAACAGCTGTTCAGGCTTCTTACTGTTGCCCGGGTGACTGGCACTGCTGTGACTACGAACTTCGTCAGCAACTCAGCACGAGGATTAGTAAAGGCGTCTGCTGAACCGGAGCGCTTGGAGAGTGCAAACACTCTGTCGGCAGACTGGGCACGGAAGCTACTCAACCGCCGGAATTGGGTCCTGCGCAAGGCAACAACATCGTTCGTTGAAACAAAAGCCAAAGAGGCCGAAGTATTTGCAGAATGTCGCGCAATAATCGAGGGGAACGACATCCCCCCCGAACTCATCATCAACGCGGACCACACGAGTGTTCCATTCCTCCCTGTGGCATCTAACACGTACGAGGTAAAGGGCACTAAAAAGGTCCGAGTGCGCCACGGCCAGGACAAGCGCTGCATCACCGCCTTGTTTGCGGCGAACGCCGTCGGAACAAAGCTGCCACCGCAGCTCATTTACACTGGCCGCACAAAGAGGGTCCATCCGGATACCTCTGACTACAACGTGGAAGGGTGGGCGTTCACACAGAACAGCAGGCATTGGGCCACCGAATCCACAACCCTCGAATGGATTTCCGATGTGCTTGCGCCGTACAGAACGAAAACACTCGAACGCCTGCTGCTTTCTGAGGATACCTGGAGTCTGCTTGTTATTGACAAATTCTGCGGGCAACAGACAGAAGTGGTTCGGACAAAACTGGCTGAATTGAAGTTCCGGGTTGTGGTCATTCCTGCCGGATTCACTGGCATGCTCCAGCCAATGGATGTCGCTTTCAACGCGCAAGTAAAGGCCAGCCTTCGTTCGTCCTTCGCATCGTGGTTCCAAGGGAAAATTGCAAAGCTCTGGAAAAAAGCCCGCAAGAAGGCAAAGAAACATCCAACTGTTCATGGCACAGACGCCGACGAAGAAAACCAGATTGTCGAACTCTCGCAGCGCATCAACACAGGAACAAAGTCGATCCGCGACATCCATTTTGGCTGGCTGCACACTGCGTTTTCTGCAGTCGACAGCCGCGCAATACAAGATTCCTTCACAACGTGCGGGATCCTGCCGAAAGCCGAAGGACAAGAAAATGCAAACCCGAAGAGCAGCTCACTCAAGAAGAACTTACTGAATTAGACCGTGCCCTGGGCGACCTCGCTGCCTCCGATGCTTCTGACAACCTGGAAGACGCACCGATGGATCTGCCCGATCAGCCTGAGGCGCCTGGCGGATGCAAGCTCACGCGGTTGGAGATCGAAAAACTGTACCGCTTTTTCTCGTTGCCTTCTGTATTTCACTTTGTTGGTGCCATGCCCTTTGACGAATTGAAACTTTCGCATTTGACGGCTTACCGGAACACCCACACAATCGTGAACACCCAGAAAGCAGGCAAAGAAGGCTATCACTGGCTGCTGGTGAGTTGCGACAGGGTCGAGAAGATTGCAGTTGTCAGAGATCCTTTGCCAGACACAAACTGGTCCTGGCATGCCTGTATTGACTTCCTGTGCGGTGTGCTTTCTGCCGAGGAAGGCTGGACGATTCAAACCCTCTCGCTGGGCAATCAGAGAGACGGCTGGAGCTGCGGCTACCACATCTTGCACTACGCTCTGAACTGCAGTGAAAGTGGCCAGGACGTTCCACCCATGCCAGACAGCTTCTTGACCAAGTGCTCCATCGCACTATCGGCCTTTGGTGCATGAGTTTCTCTCCAAGAGTCCTCTGTTTTTTTCTTTCTCCTTTTAAGTTTCACCAACCGCTCAGCTCATCAGTGTAGGTTTGCCGACACCGGAAATAGCCAAAGCACAGCTGCCGGGGAATCACTGCGTCCCGAGAACAAAAAATTAGTGTCATCATTTTCTCTTGTGCTAGCTTTTCGCTCTCATTTTCCTCTGACCCCGTTCTACCTTCAGTTTTTTCGGTAGCGGTTTTTTTCTTGAGCGTACTCATACGTTTTCCTTCAGTGTCAGCCAACCTCGATCCACTTAGTTTTCACTCTACATTTTTGCGTTTGCACTCTACCAAAGCAAAGGGGCAGACGGATGGGACACTGCGGGTTGTGCCGCGCAGTGTTCTAGAACTCCTGGCGGCGGGCTCATGCGCGACTTGCAAACTAAGGAAGTGAAGCCAGTGTTGGTCAGTGGTCAGCCGCGAAATTTCACTAAGTGCACAGGACCCCCCGAAAATAGTTGGACCGGACAAAAGTTGGACCGCGAGAGCCCGAAATAGGTGAGTTGGACCATTTTGTCCGGTCCAACTTATTTCCGTTTACGGTATTTCCTTAGAGGTACCAAAAAATGCCCTTAGAGGTACCAAACTAGGTGTTTAATTCAGCTAATCCCGAGCAAAGCCCCGGCAGGAGCGCGGATCTCCACCAAACCGGATCAGTCATTTGTTTCTGGTCTACTTGTTTGGCTGGAGAGCGCCCTGCCACTGCTCGCCGGGACTGAATACCGAGCAGCAGAGCATGCGTGGGGGCATGCCAGGCTGATGCCTGAGGTGCGAGCCGCGGTCCACCTGAGGGGGGCCGTCGCGCGCCGAGAGATGGTCGATCGGCTGGATCCAGCTGAGATTCATCCCGCCTAGTATTCGAAGTGCCATGCGGAGATCCGTCTGGCGCCTGACGAGCGCCAGGCCGAAGACGGCCAGGCTCGCTTCGGTTGAGATCCGCCGTGCCGCGTGCATGGCGTGAAGCTCGCCTGGTTGAGATCCGTCTACCCTGATCACCGACGTGTAGGCTCGCTTTGGTTGAGATCCGCCGTGCAGCGTGCACGGCGTGAAGCTCGCCTGGTTGAGATCCGTCCGGCCTGATCACTGACGTGTAGGCTCCCTGTGGTTGAGATCCGCCGTGCCGCGTGCACGGCGTGAAGCTCGCCTGGTTGAGATCCGTCTACCCTGATCACCGACGTGTAGGCTCGCTTTGGTTGAGATCCGCCGTGCAGCGTGCACGGCGTGAAGCTCGCCTGGTTGAGATCCGTCCGGCCTGATCACTGACGTGTAGGCTCCCTGTGGTTGAGATCCGCCGTGCCGCGTGCACGGCGTGAAGCTCGCCTGGTTGAGATCCGTCTACCCTGATCACCGACGTGTAGGCTCGCTTTGGTTGAGATCCGCCGTGCAGCGTGCACGGCGTGAAGCTCGCCTGGTTGAGATCCGTCCGGCCTGATCACTGACGTGTAGGCTCCCTGTGGTTGAGATCCGCCGTGCCGCGTGCACGGCGTGAAGCTCGCCTGGTTGAGATCCGTCTACCCTGATCACCGACGTGTAGGCTCGCTTTGGTTGAGATCCGCCGTGCAGCGTGCACGGCGTGAAGCTCGCCTGGTTGAGATCCGTCCGGCCTGATCACTGACGTGTAGGCTCCCTGTGGTTGAGATCCGCCGTGCCGCGTGCACGGCGTGAAGCTCGCCTGGTTGAGATCCGTCTACCCTGATCACCGACGTGTAGGCTCGCTTTGGTTGAGATCCGCCGTGCAGCGTGCACGGCGTGAAGCTCGCCTGGTTGAGATCCGTCTGGCCTGATCACTGACGTGTACGCTCGCTTGGGGTGAGATCCGCCGTGCCGCGTGCACAGCATGAAGCTCTCTTGGTTGAGATCCGTCTGGCCTGATCACTGACGTGCAGGCTGAGATCCGCTGTGCCGCGTGCACGGCATGAAGCTCTCCTGGCCGAGATCAGTCTGGCCTAACGGCTGACGTGTAAGCTCGTTTTTGGCTGAGATCCGCGATGCCCGTAGACGGCGTGAAGCGCCTGGTTGTGATCCGTCTAGCCTGATCACCGACGTCTAGACACGCGAGCCGCCGTGCCGCGTGCGCGGCGAAGCTCGCCTTGCTGAAATCTGTCTGGCCTGAGCACTGACGTGTAGGCTCGCTTCTGCTGCGGTCTGCCGTACCACGCGCACAGCGTGCATGTTCGCCGGGCCGGGGGTCCGTTGGGCGCCTGTCGAGCGCATGGTCGTTGACGTGTAGGCTCGCTGCGTTTAAGATCCGCCGTGCCCCGTGCACGGCGTGAAACTCGCCTGGTTGTGATCCATCTGGCCTGGTCACTGACGTGCAGGCTCGCTTTGGCTGAGATCCGCGATGCCCGTGCACGGCGTGAAGCGCCTGGTTAAGATCCGTCCAGCCTGATCCCTGACGTCTAGACACGTTTCTGCTGAGATCCGCCGTGCCGCGTGCACGGCGAAGCTCGCCTTGCTGAAATCTGCCTGGCCTGAGCACTGACGTGTAGACTCGCTGCTGCTGCGGTCAACAGCGTGCATGATCGCTTGGCTGGGATCCGTCATGCCCTGTCGAGCGCATCGTCGTTGACGTGTAGGCTCGCTGTGCCTCGCGCACAGCGTGAAGTTCGCCTGGTTGAGATCCATCTGGTCTGGTCACTGACGTGCAGGCTCCCTGTGGCTGAGATCCGCCGTGCCGCGTGCACGGCATGAAGCTCTCCTGGCTGAGATGAGTTGGCCGGACGGCTGACGTGTAGGATCGCTTCTGCTGCGGTCTGCCGTGCCACGCGCACAGCGTGCATGCTCGCCGTGCCGGGGGTCCGTTGGGCGCCTGTCGAGCGCATGGCCGTTGACGTGTAGGCTCGCTGCGTTTAAGATCCGCCGTGCCGCGTGCATGGCGTGAAGCTCGCCTGGATGAGTCAATCTGGCCTGGTAACTGACGTGCAGATTAGCTCAGCATTCCCACTGAGCGACTCGTGCTAGCAAGGAGTTATCCAACATGGTTCGTCGAGGAAATATGGAACTCTCACGCTTCGGCCGAGATCCGCCGTGCCGCGTGCACGGCACGAGCTCTCCTGGCTGCGATCAGTCTGGCCTGACAGCTGACGTGTAGGCGCGCTTTTGGCTGAGATCCGCCGTGCCGCGTGCACGGCGAAGCTCGCCTGGCTGAAATCCGTCTGGCCTGAGCACTGACGCGTAGACTCGCTTCTGCTGCGGTCTGTGCTTGCTTTGCCGAGATCCGTCAGGCGCCTGTCGAGCGCATGGTCGTTGACGTGTAGACCCGTGCCACGCACACAGTGCAAGCTCGCCTGGTTGAGGGCCGTCTGGACCGCTGGATGCCTGCCATGTGGCCGACGAAATTCCTGGGAAGCTGGGGATCGCCGAGGCCTGACAACTCTAGGCGAATCTCTGGAAGGGTTGCACTACGTCGGGACCCGGACTTGTCGGTCGAGGAGCTGATTCGGGGCCAGCCCGACGTGCTCGCGAAGGCCAGGAGGGCCTTCAGGGGCGAACCGGTCGCCAACAAGGAGGCCATCTGGGCGTCGGTGCAGAAAGAGGTGGACGGAGGTTCGTCGGGTGTTTTATGGTCGCCGGTCGCCGGACCAGGAGATGTGGCGGACGAGCCTCCATGCGTTCGTGCAGTCAATATGGCGGTCGACATGGCGACGAGGGTCAAGCTGGGTATCGTCGACGTCTTCGTGGAGGTGGTGCGGCAGCTGGCCAATGATGGCCTCTGGAAGATTTGCTGCAGACGGATGAAGGCGCAGGACGATGTCATCTGCGGGAGCTCTGGGCGGCGACGGGACGACCCCACGGGGCACCAGCCTTCGGCACCTGGACTTGATTGTCTTGACCGCCGGGACGTCTCCCAGTCGGAACCGCGGAAGGATACGTTGGTGTCCGTTCTGGAGGGTGTTCTCCCTCACGACTCTGGCACCGGGCGAGGCCGCGTCGCTAGCAGGGAAATTGGGGGGTCGCCTCGTCCTCCCTGTTTGGCAAGGTGGTAGGGTGCCTCTCCAGCTTTTATCCAGGCGCGCCGAAGCGCAGAAAATTCATGCTGGGTCGTGTATCGCTCAAGTGGCGGGTTGTCTTGAAGGGTGAAGTCGGGGGTCTTTGAGAGGTCGGTTCCCCTCAACTCGCTTAGTCCGGACATGGGAAGCTGTTTACGGATGCCTGCTCGAAGGGGTTGGGTGCAACCCTGTCGTTCTTACGGACGTCGTCTACTACTCCTGCCGCTTCCTGTCCGGGCGTCCGGGCCGCTGATTCACGCACTGAAGCTCGCGTCCGTGTCGGTGGCCGGTCTGTGGTATACGGAGATGACGGGCGTGCAAGTTTCGGTGGGCAACGTCGTTCTGGCAAGCCTTGTCCAGGGCCAGTCCATAGCTAGAATGCTGCCCCGGTCCACGGGCTGTAGAAAGGCATCGTCAGGACGGAGGCGAGATGAACGTAGCGGACCTTCCGAGTCGCCCTGTCCAGTGTCCCG